>JBBPTT010001039.1:0-13389 GCA_038094175.1 Boletellus aff. lepidospora
AATCCAGCAGAGATTGGCAGGTCGGTTATCAGATCCATGGAAATATTCTGAAATGGGCGGTCTGCTTCCATGGGATTAGGGATTGGTGGTGGTGTCGTGGGATGGGTATTCATTTTGTTTGCCTGGCAGATAGCGCATCCCAAGATAAACCTTCAGACAAAGGTCAAGAGTCTGGGCCACCAATAGTCGCATTGGATCAGGGATATGGTTCTGAAGTATCCTCCATGCCCTCCTGCAAGTGACTCATGTAATTTAGTGACTAAGGCTTGTCGTTGGGGTTCAGGGATAAAAAGATGTCTCTTGAAGTACAACATTCCATCCTCCCATTTCCAATTATTGGCACTTGCTCTGGGAAAAAGGGAGGATCCAATTTGGGCTGCGGTGATGGCATTCTTTGCTAATGGATCATCCTTAGTGGAGAGAATTACTTTTTCCCGTATGGCAAGATCGATAAGTTTGATAAAGTGATCATCCGGAATAAGGATCACATCTTGGTTGTCTTCGGTGGTGCAGACTTCTTCTTTTCATGATAATGCATCAGCCGGGGCCATTTTGTTTCCCGGGAGATTCTGATATTGGATGTCGAAGTCCTGTAGAAACAGCATCCATCTTGCTTGACGTCGGGATAGTTTATGAGGCTGTTTAAAGTAAGCCAGATTTTTATGATCGGTTTGGATTGTCACCTGATGCTCCATTCCAGACAGGTAGTGTCTCCATTCTTCCAGTGCTCGAATTACTGCTAGTAGTTCTCGATCGTAGATGTCATAGTTTCGCTCTTCCGGTGAGAAGGTGCGGGAGAAGTATGTGCAGGGGTGAAGGTCCCTGTTTCCATCTGCTTGCATAAGCACCGCTCCCGAGGCAGTAAGGGAGGCATCAGTCATGACTGTAAATGGTTTAGTAGAGTCCGGCATTTTGAGGATTGGTCTGGACATGAAAGCTTTTTGTAGTGTCCTGAAAGCCTTTTCGCAGTCTGAAGACCAGTTCCAGTTAGCTCCTTTCTTTGTAAGTTCGTGGAGAGGTCGACTAATTCCAGAGAAGTCAGGGATAAACTTTCTATAGAAGTTACAAAACCCAATGAAAGAGCGGATTTGTTTCACAGAGGTAGGGCTCTTCCAATCTTTAATGGCTTGGAGTTTTCCTGGGTCTAGGGTGATCTTGCCTGGTCTGACTATCATCCCAAGATAGTCTACTTTGGTGACATTGAAGGAACATTTACTTAACTTGAGGAGTAGGTCATTGTCCATCATTCGTTGAAGGACTCTGTGAGTCCTCTCCGTATGTTCCCCAGGTAGTTTGGAGGCGATGATAAGATCGTCCATGTATATGATCAACCATCCTTTGGCAATCATGTCAGTGAACACATGATTCATGAGGGCTTGGAATGTAGCTGGAGAGTTGCTTTGTCCGAAGAACATTACTGTTGGTTTGAATAGTCCTACTGGTGTGATAAAGGCGGCTTTCTATCAATCGGGGGGGTGGATTAGCACGTTATTATATCCCCATTGGATATCCATCTTAGTGAAGATAGTGGCGTCCTTTAATTGATCCATGAGTTCGGAGATGCGGGGCAACGGGTATGCGTTCTTGATCGTATGTTTGTTAAGATACCAATAATCTTGGCATGGGCGTAGCCCTCCATCCTTCTTTGGTATGAAGAAAAAGGGGGAGGCTTGGGGTGACTGCAAAGGCATTATAGTCCCTTTTTTCAGATTTTCTTCAACGAATGTTTTACATGCTTCCAGCTCCTTGGGGTTCAAGGGGTACACTTTAGCGACCTTTGGTATGAAGGTGTCTTTTAGGTCAATATGGTGGTTGTATTTCCAGGATGGGGGTAGTTTGCCTAGTGGGGGTTCCTTGAATACCCGTCTGAATTCTTCAAATTCAGGAGGGAGAATGGTTTCCTTTTTGTTGGCATTTTCGGCCTGTGTGATCTCTGTTGAGTGAGTTATTTTTCGAATCACTTCTTGATTGATATGGGCGGTGGAGTCCATGGTCAGATACTGTAACAAATATCGCTGTTCGATATGATCTTGTGAATGTGGTATCGGGTCAATAGATTCTGGAATGGTGATCTCGCCTTTAGCCCAATCAATTTCTGGGTTCACCAGCCTTAACCAGGACATTCCCAATATGATGTCTTCATCTCCACAGTTGATTACGAGGAAGGTCTGTTTTTCCAGTAGTAACGATTCGATTGTTATTGAGAGTGTGACTTTCCTCCGTATCATTCCATTCTCGTTAAGAGTCCCATCTGCATTCGTTGCTTTGATGGGGATTTTCAATTTCTGGGTGGTTAATCCTAACCGTTCTACCAGTTTCCTGTTGATGAAGCAGTTACTTGCTCCGCTATCCACTAGGGATAGTATTTCAGCGGTTTTTCCTGTATCTTCCTCATGTAAAGAGATGGGGAGTCAGATTGCTCGATCTGCGATTGGTGATACAATTACAGGGATAGTGGTTACAGGGATTGGTGACACTGAAACACCTTTCCCCTTTAAAAACCCGCGTTTTCTTCTTTCTGAGAAACCGGTTCATCGTTCACTGCCTCTTCTTTGTCTTTGGCGAAGCATATCTCGAGGGCTTTAATGGCCTCATCTCTGGAGACTTGATTCCTTTCGAGGAAAGTCTGTATTTCATCCTTGGTCTGTATGATGCGGGTAGCGGATGGTCGTCGATCGAGAGGAGGCACTTGCCTATTGTCTTGTCTAAAACTCCTTCTCTTGAAGGAATTTCCTTCCTTCTTGTGGTTCTTAGTGGAGCATCCAACCTTGTGGCAGATAAAACACTTGTTGTTTCTGAAGTGCTCTGCTCGCTCCACCAGAGTCAGTCTGACTACGTCCACATCCATAGTGTATGGATCTCTGTGACTCCTATTAGAGGATCCTGACACATTGGGCTGTCCTTGTCCTGTTCTCAGGAGTTGGGTCCTGGTCCTGATTTGGTCAAATTGCGCTGCTTTTTCCATCCATTTCACCCATTTCTCAGGGGCAGGGTCGACTGCTGTCATTAGGTTTACGATGTCAGCATTTACAGCTACTCGGAGGAGATCGATTAAGATCGTGTCCTGGTGTCCCATTCCAGCATTGGCTACCAGCAGCTCGAATTGAGCTCTGAAGTTGGGGAAGGTAGCCCTTCTTTGTTTCAGTGCATAGAGTTTTGATCGTGCATCGGCTTGAGCATCGCCAGGAGAGAAGGTGGTGAAGAAGTCCTTTTCTAGTTTGTTGAAGGTGATATTGATCTTCCCTTGTGCGGCATCATCCAGTTTCTGGTACCAGGCTTCTGCGAAGGTTGCTGCAAGCCCAGTTTTCATGTTGTTAAGGAGGATTACTATCTGGGCCAGCTCGTTGTATACTTCATGGTTCAACAGGAAGTATGCCTTCATGGCTCAGAACCATCTTTTGGCGTCCTCAGCTTTCCCACTAAATGAATCGGGACATCCTGCTCTGATTTCCGATTTCTTGGTCATGGTTTGGGTTACGACAGTAGGGGTGCTTGGGGGAACGGCTGGGGTTGCAGTGGGCTGGTGAGTCATTACTCCAAGATGAGTAGGGGATAACTCAATTGGAGAGGATTCCCTTGGGGTAGAGAACCCAGTATGACTTTCAATAGTTTCCTGGGGGATTGAGATGATTGGGGGTGCTGGAGATGCTTGGGAGGGTCGGCGTATTCTTCTTGGTGGGGGAAAGGGGTTTGCAGGGATCAGGGGGTGTCTGGTGATCCTTATTCTCTCGGGCTGGGGAGATGGGGAGTTTGTGATGTAGTGGTCTTCCTCTTCGTCTGATAACTCAGGTGGTCTGATCCTTGATCTAGATGTAATGGGCTATTTCTGTCCTCTCTGCTTTTCCCAAAGCAGAGGCTTCACTTTCCTAAGTGAATCGAGGTCAGCGGAACAGTCCTGTGAATAGAGCGACTGTTGCTATAATATTTTCCAGGAGTCTGAAGATGGTGGTGGTGGCCAGTAAGAAAATGAGCAATAGATTCGCTTTTCCTTCCTTTGTTGGCCCCGTGTTTGGTCGTCGAAAGGTCCTTCTGCTAAAAAGCAGGGACAAGAAGAGAGCTAGTTCTTTTGTTATGCTTGCGTGGAGTTATCCAGCAAGGTCAAAGGTTCGACCTTAAGTTCAGAACCAATGAAAGCAACTAGTCGAGTGCACACTCAAAGTGTAGTGTGAAGACACTTCAGGAGGATCTCTCTAACTGCAGCGAGCAGTCTCGAGAAGGCCAGAAAACTACACATAGATTGTGTAGAACTAGCTAAGGAATAATAGTACAAGCCCGGGAGATTTATATACTGGGAACTGTACAGGTATGACAAAGAATCGGCCATGATGGTGTCATCTAAGCTTACTGTTCTAGGTACAGCATCTGGGGTGGGGGGAACACGAGGTGATGTGAGAGAATCACTTGGGAGAAAAGGGTCCATAAGAGGAATGGGTGCATCACGATCAAAGGAAAAAGTAGGTGGCATGGAAACACAAGGAGATCCCACTGGTAGATGGTTATCTGAAGAAGGCATAATGTCGGATGCATAATCAGAAGGGGAAAGAAAACTCATCAGTGATATTCCACGATGCTGAGGTCTGGTCACAGTCGCATTTCTCGTAACAATGCTCAGGCAGATGCATGATCCAAGCTTTACACTTTGAAACAGGGCAGAGGGACCTTCCCAAGCTTCTGAGCGCAATTCGAGCTACTAGTAGCCAATGCAGGAATGGGACACCAAGACACAATCTTGATAGATCTGCTCAGAGTGGCGGTAAACGGAGACATAGTAAACTTAATGACCGCCATAGATCCTATCCCTGATAAATGGACCAAATGGATCAAAAAAGCTGCACAATTCGACCAAATCAGGACTAGAACCCAACTCCTCAGAATGGGTCAAACTCGTCCTGAAGCAGGACCATCTAGAAACCATTGAGATCCGAATGCTATGGAGATTGACGTCATCAAATTATCTCCCAACGAAAGAGCTGAACATATGAGGAATAACAAGTGCTTCATCTGTCACCGAGTAGGGTGTTCCACTAGGAACCATTGGTCAAGTGGACAGAATTACAGGGGACAGATCAGGGATAGAAACTATAGGAAAGTTTCTCCCCCATCAAGAAATGCACCACCTACCTGAGTACTACAGACCGAGGATGAGGTTCAAAACTTCCTCGAAAGAAACAAGATTTCTAAGACCGAAGCAGTCAAAATTCTCGAGATATGTTTCTCCAAAGATGAGGAACAAGAGATGAAAGAGGAACTCGCCTCCCAGGAAAAAGAAGCTGAGGGTTTTTGAAGGGGAAAGGTGTTTCAGTGTCACCAATCCCCACAACCACTATTCCTGTAATTATATCGCCAATCGCAGATCGAGCAATTCGACTTCCCATCTCCTTATGTGAAGAAGAAACAGGAAAAACTGCTGAAGTATCATCCCTGGTGGATAGTGGAGCAAGTAATTGCTTCATAAACCGAAAATTGGTGGAACAATTAGGATTAACAACTAAAAGACTCAAAATCCCCATCAAGGCCATGAATGTGGACAGGACACTTAACGAAAACGGAATGATACGAAGAAAAGTAACCCTTTCTATGACCATCGAATCATTGCTACTAGAGAACCAGACCTTCCTCATTATCAATTGTGGGGAAGAGGATGTCATCCTAGGAATGTCATGGTTAAGACTAGTAAACCCTGAGATCGATTGGACCAAAGGTGAGATTGTCCTTCCCAAATTGATCAGTCCAAGGTTGCATTCACAAGATCACATCGAACAGCGATACCTACTACGCTATTTGTCAACAGACCCCAGCACCTATATCAACCAGGAGTTAATTAGGAAGATAACTCACTCTACGGAAATTGCCCAGGCTGAGATGGCAAACAAGAAGGAAACCATCCTTCCCCCAGAATTCGAGGAATTTTGGCAAGTGTTCGAAGAACCCCCTCTTGGCAAACTTCCCCCATCCCGGAAATACAACCACCACATCGACCTCAAGGATACCTTTGTACCAAAGATAGCCAAAGTTTACCCGCTAAACCCCAAAGAGTTGGAAGCCTGTAAAGCATTCGTCGATGAAAACCTGAAAAAGGAACTACCGTACCATCACAATCCCCTCAAGCATCTCCTTTCTTCTTTGTACCCAAGAAAGATGGAGGACTATGCCCTTGCCAAGACTACCGATATCTCAATGAACACATGATTAAAAATGCATACCCATTACCCTGGATCTCCGAACTGGTAGATCAGCTAAAAGATGCCACCATCTTTACCAAAATGGATATTAGATGGGGATACAACAATGTACTAATCCACCCTCCCGATCGATGGAAGGCCGCTTTCATCACCCCAGTAGGACTATTCGAACCAACTGTCATGTTCTTTGGACAAAGCAACTCTCCAGCTACGTTCCAAGCCCTCATGAATCATGTATTCGCAGATATGATTGCCGAAGGATGGCTAATCATATATATGGATGACCTCATCATCGCCTCCAAACAACCAGGAGAACACATGGAGAGAACCCATAGAGTTCTGCAATGAATGATGGACAATGATCTATTTCTCAAGCTGAGTAAATGTTCTTTCAACGTCACCAAAGTAGACTATCTCGGAATGATAGTTTGACCGGGAGAAATCACTCTTGATTCTGGAAAACTCAAGGCCATCCAAGACTGGAAAAGCCCAACTTCTGTAAAACAAATCCATTCGTTCATTGGATTCTGCAACTTCTACAGAAAGTTTATCCCTAACTTCTCTGGAATTTGTTGACCTCTTCACAAGCTCACCAAGAAAGGAAATAGCTGGAACTGGTCATCCGAATGTGAAAACGCCTTTAGAACCCTACAGAAGGTCTTTATGTCCAGACCCGTTCTCAAAATGCCGGACTCCACTAAACCCTTCACAGTCATGACGGACGCCTCGCTTACTGCTTCTGGAGCGGTCCTAATGCAAACAGATGGAAACGGAGATCTTCACCCTTGTGCTTATTTCTCCCAGACCTTCTCTCCCGAGGAATGAAACTATGACATCTATGACCGAGAATTACTAGCGGTCATCCGAGCACTGGAAGAATGGAGGCATTATCTATCTGGAATAGAACACCAGGTGATGATCCAAACCGATCATAAGAACCTGGCATACTTTAAACAACCCCATAAGTTATCACGCCAACAAGCAAGATGGATGCTATTTCTACAAGACTTTGATATCCAATATCAAAACCTCCCTGGAAACAAGATGGCCCCAGCAGATGCTCTATCTAGAAAAGAAGAAATTGACACCACCAGTGACAATCAAGACGTTGTTCTCATCCCTGATGATCACTTTATCAATCTAATTGATCTTGCCATTAGAGAAAAAGTGATCCAATCCACTAAGGACGACCCCCTGGCTAAGAATGCAATCGCTGCAGCACAGATGGGGTCCTCACTTTTCCCTCGAGCTAATGCAAACAACTGGATATGGGAAGATGGAATGCTATATTTCAAAGGACGTCTCTTTATTCCCAAATCACAGCGGCAAACTTTGGTAACTAAAATACATGAATCTCCTGCAGGAGGGCATGGCGGATATTTTAGAACCCTATCTCTACTCCAGCGAGACTATTGGTGGCCAGGCCTCTCAACTTTTGTGCAGAAATACATCCACAGCTGCATGGTTTGTCAAGCAAACAAAGTTAACACCCACCCGACGACCCCCCCACCCGTCCCCAACCCTATGGAGGCGGATTGCCCATTCCAACATATTTCCATGGACTTGATTACTGACCTCCCGATCTCCAATCATTTCGACTCTGTATTGGTCGTGGTCGACCATGGCCTTACAAAGGGGGTAATTTTCCTACCTTGCAATAAGACTATCGATGCAGCAGAAGTAGCCCGACTTTTTTTCAGAAACGTCTTCCCCAGATTTGGACTCCATGATCGAGTTATATCAGACAGGGGTCCTCAATTCACATCTGCATTTGCTAAAGAACTTGCCCAACTCCTGCAATATGACCTTGCCTTATCCACTGCCTATCACCCACAAACTGATGGAGAAACCGAACATGTCAACCAAGAACTGGAAACTTATCTTCGGATATTCTGTGACAGAAACCCTGCTAAGTGGCATGATCTCCTTCCAATGGCTGAGTTCGCTCACAATTCTGCCATGCATTCAGTCACTAAACAGACACCATTCTCCCTCATGATGGGATACAAACCTTGAGCCTATCCTACAATAGGAAAAACCTTCCTCCCCGCTCTCGAGTCACGAATGACTATCCTTGATAATGCCAGAAAGGAAGCAAAGGCAGCTCACATAACTGCTCAGCTATGACAAAAGGAAAGAGCATGGTCCAAATGCAAACCCTTCAAAGTCGGAGACAAAGTCTGGCTGGATGGAAAGAATCTTTGAATTCCCTACCCATCCAGGAAACTCGCCCCAAAAAGGGAAGGTCCCTTTGAAATCAAAAAGTCATCTCTACCATAGCCTTCCAGCTCAGATTACCACCCTCCTGGAAAATTCACCTGGTCTTTAATACCTCACTTCTCACTCCTTACACCAAAACACCCGAACATGGTCCAAACTTTATTAGACTGCCACCCGATACTATTGACAGGGAAGAAGAGTATGAAGTAGAAGCAATACTCGCACATCGGGGAACTTTTGGATGATGGCAATATTTGGTTAAATGGAAGGGATATTCTTCGGCCGAGAACACCTGGGAACCTGCCATAAATCTATCCAATTCCAGAAAACTATTACGAGATTACCAAGCAAGACATCTGGGTACCTTTCCGCAGTAGGAAACTGGTTCATTCCAATCAAAGAATCCTGATTCTGCAGCTCCGAATTGATACAAAACACTGGTCCATGCACCGCTAATGTTTTCTATAAAAAGCGACCTCTTGCCCCAAAGCCCCCAGCATTACCGCTCTTACCACCATCATCCCCACTTGCACCGCATCATGCAATTCTCCATTGACTTTTACGAAACTCTCCTCGTCCTCACCACCCTCCTCTTATTCTACATAGCCCACCTGCTCCATGATCTCGCAGAGAAAGCGAGGTTCTGGGCAGTAGAAGTACGTGTCTGGGATAAGGCCCTGCTCTACCTGTCATGGGGTGATGGGTCCATAGAAGCAAGACAAGAACAATAGTGGGTGGGGACCCCTGCACTGGGGCCCAGGGTCAAAATAAGGTGCTGATATGCCCATACTAGCCAACAACAATGGGTGGTCGTGCCACAGGACAGGAATTGGAGAGAAGTGACGGGACCGGAAGTGGAGCATCTGGTGGACTCACCGATGCTAAATAGGAGATGGGCAGACCCACAGTGAATAAAAAGGAACGTTTGTAACCCCTCCAAACCAGTCTGATCACCATGACCCACACCTACTCGCCCCCCACTTCTGTGCCTGACCCTATGGAAGGCTATTGTCTGGTGCATACTGAGGAAAACGCCTTAGGAGAAATCTATCGTTTTCATCGTCTCCCCAAGCTACAACTCTGGCAAGCTTTAGAAAAGACCCTACAGGACATACATCTCGTCCTGATGATCAACCACTTGCCCGAGTTCGAAGCGAATGAGTTCCTTCCCCTCACCCTCAGCCTTTATCATCGCTACCACGCCTTCACTCTCCACACAGAACATCTCCCTAGCGATTCTATGCTAGCAGCCCCTTATGCCATGTCAAGAATGGCTTTATCTTAGATGAAAGACTACATCCTGGAATTACTCGTCCGACATGGAATCATTCCTCTCCTCACCTCACTTCCCGCCTTTTCCATGTATGAGTTTATGTGGCCTATCCTACAATCCCTTGACGCCACGGAAACATGGGACTTTCTTATGGTTGGATTTCTATCTGACCCCCTCGCTCTTCAGACAGACCCACACCAGTATGTCTGTATACCCCCACCGAGCAGTCCCGCTACCCAACTGGTTACCCGCACCTCTACATGCGCTTCCAGCAAAACATCTTTGCACCTGGCAGAAGGTGAATTCTCTTTGCCCCTGGAGAAAACCAACACCCCATTCCCTGGAGAGAACAAGCAGCCCATCCCCACTCCTCCTCCCCAAGCTCGATCTAGATCCTGAAGAGCAGCTGCTCATCGACGATTTGATGATCAATTCCTACAACCCCTCATTACCTCCCTTGTCAACTTCGTCGCTAGATCGGCTCCTTGATCAACTTGCTCCCCCATCTGTTACACCTGCAGGAACAGCGGACACTATCGCCCTGATTGTCCAGAATACACCTGCCCATTGTGTAGGGTATCGGCACCCGGTCACTCCCAGTACAACTGTCCTAGATGTCGTTGCGGAATCTGTCATAGTGTGGCACACATTATGGAGAATTGCCCACAGAACCAGGATACCACTTCCACCAGCTCCAATGGAGGTGAGGGCGAACAGTAGATGGACTATTCCAAGGTATTTGGGAATGTTGGAGGCAGGGCCTCCAATCTACGCCAGAGGTATTGTTACAAGAAACGCCACTTCTTCCAGACCGGCACACCGTAGTACAACCTTGATGAGTTTTTCTTCTCCTTCTATCTATGCTTCGAGGCTGGTAACTTCACCAGATAGCCATCTCCATTTGGATCTCTATCCAACCCCTATGCCACCCCCATTTAGTCTTGACCTTGATGCCCCCGTTCCTATTTCAGACACTCCCCTTCTAAGATGATTCTCTTGCATCATCTCATGTTCCATTCCCACCCTGGATACCACAGTTCCTTTATCATGACAGATGACTCTTCATTGGCCGATTCTTAGTCATGATAGATGGTCTAGCAGTATATAAAGACTGGTGAACTGTATTACTATCCCTTAGCTAGTTCTACACAATCTACGTGTAGTTATCTGGCCTCCACGAGACTGCTCGTTGCAGTTAGTGAGAACCTCTCATGTCTTCACACTACACCTCAGAGTGTGCACTCAGTTAGTTACTTTCATCGGTTCTGGACTGAATGTCAAACCTTTGACCTTGCCGGGTAACTCCACACAAGTGTAACACTCTTGCTCTACACAATACAAGCGTACCTTGTGTCTCTCGAGTCCTCAGTCCTCTGAGTCCTAGCCCCAGTTCTTCGTCTCTGTCAGGAAGATCCCTTCACTCTCCTAGGTGTCTGGGATGCTGTTGACCTCTTCATGAGAGTCCACCCCATTCACAGGTTGCTTGAGCGACATAAGTGTCTGCTCAGCGTAACAAGGATGGTATCAAAAACTGGAGGATGCTGCAAAAGGAACAATCAACATTGCATTTGCTGATCTGGAAAAAGATCTCTTTGTAACCTTTTCTCCAGGAGACACACAGGCAGAAGCTAGATCCAAGCTGTATGCCTTATGCCAAGGCCAAGGAAGCTTCCCTACCTTCTGCACTCAGTTTGAACTCCTGGTGGCAAATGCAGGAATGGGACATCAAGACACTATCCTAATTGATCTTCTCAGGGTAGTGGTAAACGGGGATATAGTAAACCTTATGACAGCAGTAGACCCCATGCCTGAAAAATGGCAGAAATAGATGGAAAAGGCTGCGCAATTTGACCAAATCAGGACCAGAACTCAACTTCTGAGAACTGGACAAAACCGACCAAGCGATCTTGGGTCTCCTTCCAAGAACCACAAAGATCCTTACGTGATGGATGTTGATGTAATCAAACTATCACCAACAGAGAGAGCAGAGCATATGCAAAACAATAAATGTTTCATTTGCCACAAGGTGGGATGCTCTACCAGAAACCACAGAAGAGAAGGAGGCTCCTTCAGAGGAAGGAATTATGGACAAAGCTACAGGCGAGTACAGTCCTCACATAAGCCAACTTCATCCACTCATGTAATACAGGCTGACAACCCAATGGAGACATTCTTCACTAAAAATAGAAAAGTCTCAACAGAAGAAGCAGCTAAAGTACTTTGGATCTGCTTTGAGAATGACGAAGAAGAAACTACCCAAGTCAATAAAAAGGATGCAGGTTTTTAAAGGGGAGAGATGTTTCAGCATCATCTTCTCCCACAATCATTGCCCCTGTAATCGTAACAAAGATTAGTGACTGAGCAATCCGAATCCCCATCTCTGTATACGAAGAAAACTCAGGAAAAACCGTTGAAATCTCTGCTCTCATAGACAGTGGAGCAAGCAACTGTTTTGTCAACACGAAACTGGTGGAAAAGAAGGGATGGGAAACTCAACGATTAAAGAGACCCATCAAAGCTACAAATGTGGATGGAACTCTCAATGAAAACAGAATGATATGAAGGAAAGTAACCCTCTCTCTGACCATGGAGTCCCTACTCTTGGAAAAACAGGATTTCCTTATCATCAATTGTGGAGAGGAGGATGTTATTCTGGGAATGTCATGGTTAAGAATGGTGAACCCAGAGATCGACTGAGCCAAAGGCAAGATAACCCTCCCTGAATCAATTGATCTAATATCGCATTCATGAGATCATATCAAACAGCGATATCTGTTGCACTACCTATCAACAGACTCTAACACCCATATCAATCAAGAACTGATCAGAAAGATAACCCATTCTACCAAGATCGCCCAGGCCAAAATGGCTAATAAGAAAGAAACTATCCTTCCCCCAGAATTCAAGGAATTCCAACAAGTGTTCAAAGAACCCCCGTTAGGCAAACTTCCCCCATCCAGGAAATATAATCACCATATTGACCTCAAGGACACCTTTGTACCAAAGGTAGCCAAGATTTTCCTGCTAAATCCCAAGGAGCTGGAGGCTTGCAAAACATTCATTGACAAAAATCTAAAGAAAGGAACTATTGTGCCATCACAATCACCTCAAGCCTCACCTTTCTTCTTTGTACCAAAAAAGGATGGAGGTCTTCATCCATGCCAAGACTACTGATATCTCAATGAACATACAATCAAGAATGCATACCTGCTACCCTGCATTTCTGAACTCATAGACCAACTAAAAGATGCCACCATCTTCACCAAGATGGATATCCAATGGGGTTACAACAATGTCTTAATCCATCCCCCAGATTGATGGAAGGCTGCCTTCATCACTCCTGTAGGATTGTTTGAACCAACAGTCATGTTCTTCAGACAAAGCAATTCTCCAGCTACCTTTCAAGCCCTCATGAACCACATGTTTGTGGATATGATCGCTGAAGGATGGCTGATCATATATATGGACGATCTCATTATTGCATCCAAGAAAGCAGAAGAACATACAGAACAAACTTGCCAAGTCCTTCAATGAATGATAGATAATGACTTGTTTCTCAAGCTGAGTAAATGTTCCTTCAATGTCACTGAAGTAGACTACCTCGGAATGATAGTCTGACCCAGCAAGATCACCCTTGATCCAGGAAAACTCAAGGCCATTAAAGACTGGAACAGCCCAACCTCAGTAAAACAGATCCGCTCATTCATCAGATTC
>JBBPTT010001040.1:0-13388 GCA_038094175.1 Boletellus aff. lepidospora
TTCTATATAAAAATACAAGGAATAAGGAGGAGCTAATCATTAATAAAAAAATATCACGAGTTCGATGTATGGGCCGCCCGCTTTACTCTCCCGCTCGAGATGCAGCTGGAGTCTGCCGCCATCGACATTGCCTGGCGCAGACGGGGAGAGGACGTGCCTATGCTTATGACTTACCACCGCGCCAGAGACACATACTTTCTCCTTGGTAGCTCCCCTTATCGCAACATCAGTGATCCGCCCCCAGCTCATGATCCGTCTCCCGACGAAATCGCACCGATCCCCCGTCCAGAGGAAATTTCGGGTGCCGAGAGTCCTCCCCAACCCACGAAACCTTATCCCTACTCCTGGTCCCAAACGTCTGATGTCGTCACTGTCGCCTTTCCCTTGCCTTCTACCGTCACGACATCACTAATCAGGGTCACCTTCTCGCAAACGACGCTGACCGTCCATGTCTTGGCGCCCTCTGCGGTCCAGGGTTTTGCCGTTCCCCACTACTCAGCCAAGCAGCTCTGGGACGGCATTCGTCCCTCGACGAGCTTCTGGACATGGGACCGCGAGGGCGAGCACACGTTTGGCGTCCTCACGGTCCATCTAGATAAACAAAATGAGGGCACCAGGTGGTCTCACGTCTTCGCCGCCTTGCGTACGCCAGGAACGGAAGCGGGCGACGACGACGTCCCGGAGACGCTCGACCCTTCCGAACTCTACGCGATTCGTGAGATGCTGGAGAAGTACACCGCCACTCTGGGAGAAGGCGAAGACGCCAGCGGACTGGGTCTCGGACGCGGGCTCCCTACGCTCGCACAGGGCGAGATGGACGACGAGGTCGATTCTTCCGTGGGGCGGCTCGCGTTCGCGACGTGGGTGGGCCCGGACGGGTCGTCCCCGGCGTGGTCTGCGGGCCTGCGGGACTCCGCGTTCAACGTGCTCTCCACGCCGCTCCCGGGTACTGAGACGGGGCCGCCAAGTCTGGTGGTCAAGAACGGACTCGACGGCACCCGACACGTGCTCTCGGACGAGGATCCAGTGGACGGTACTCGTCCGCCCGCGTGGAAGCACGAAAACACGTTCTCTGCCCTCGCGTTCGTTTTGGCGTCGAAACGCGACACCCGGTTCACGTATCATGTGTCCGACGCAGTCTTTGCTTTCGAAAACGGGACGCAAGATCGGGGCGGCAATGTTTACATGTACCGTAGCTCCGGTCCGCGGGACTTGTGGGCGAAGCAGAGCGTGCTGGCCGTCGGTCAGGGCGACGCTGGTTCTCTTCTGGGCATAGGCGCCATCGCCGCCGGGAGTGACGCTGCAAGGACGATCGCATGCCTCTGCGAAAACGAGCTGGTCGTCCTTTGCAACGTCCGTTGAGCCAGTGGGCAGAGGAGAGATTTTCAAGCAGCTGAGTTATACATGGACCACTAGTACAGTGTACAACCTGTAGGAAAGTATAAGATGTATGTTACGGGGGTTCGGAACGCCAAATAATGGAATCGCGACCATTATGAAGATAATCATTAACGATCGTTTGCTACAGATGCTACAACTGGAGCTAGAATGGCGTAAAAATCGGATGGTGATGACAGCGACGGCTACAAAAACCAATAGATATCGGGAAAGCGCACTGGAGCCCACAGCAAGGACGTGGGGGCCATGTGAGATCATGCAATCAGCGGATCTTCGCTGCTATCCATGAGACCCTCGGCTTGAGTGGCCGGATCAGGCTCGTCTCCCAGCGGTTCCGACTGCAGTTGTTGAGCGGGTGCAACACCACCGTTTAATCTGAGCTGTGGCAACGAAGATATTTCGGACGGTAGCGGTTGTTCCTTTGTACGGGAAACCGAGCCCGGGGGAGACTTTGAAACGTCGCCGTTAATTTGGCTAAACGGGCCGTCAGCGTCTTCGTCGTTAATCTCCACAACCCGTGAGTCAGGGTCGATGCCTTCACCCAACCCGTCATCGAGCCCATCCTTCATGTCCTTTTCATATGCGGCCAAACGGTCTCGCAAGGATGCCGTAGGATCCGCTGGGCGTCCAAGGCCAAACGATTCACTGATGAACGACCGGGCAGATTCGGTCTCTGTCTCATCACCACTATCCTCTTCGTCGTCGGCGGTGGCAAACATGAGCCGAGCACCGCTATCAGTCATAATCCCAGTACTTGGACTGAAGGATATTCCACCCGTGCTTCCCAGAACGCGAGCGAAACCCGAGAATGCGGCGGATCCGAATAATGGCGGCGGGGCATTGAAATCTTCGCCTCGCTGTCCCCGTAGCCGTTCGCGCTCCTCTTGAGCCTCTCTCCTCGCCTTGTATGCCATGAGTCGGGCAGGAGAATAGATCGGTGGGATGGTGTCGGGTGTGCTAAAGCCGTAGCCAGTTTTAGTGCGTTCAGCAATCCAATCGTACCACTCTTGCTTTGTCTTTCCATTGAGGATCGCAACAATAAGGACCGTCATGTTGTCGCAGCCGATGCCAGTCCCCGAGGACGTATCGGGAGCGAGGCAATGCTCGCAGATCTCCTCGCCAATCTCGTCGAGCTCCTTTCCTTCGGCGACCCTCAGTCGGATGAAATCGACGACTTGCTGAGAAGTCAGACAATCCCAGATGCCTGTCGCGAGGGGACGAAAATGAGCCCTTGTCGTGAATGGATATTGGACAGACCGACCATCGCAGGCTAACACAAGAAACTCGTCTTCGGCCGTTATTTCGTGTACAGTAACGTCAGGGTCGGAGGTGATGACTTGCTTCTGGGGAATCAAGGTATAGTTTTTCTTGAACTCGAAATCTCCTAGTGCTCTTGACAATGCGAGGTTTCCTTGGGACCCCTTGAGTGAGCTAGATGATCAAGGAGCACTCGGAAACACGCACCGTTTACACGTCCGTATTCAATATATCCGCCTGCGCCAATGATGCGAGCGCGCTCGGCTGCAGATGTGTTTTGATTGAGGGAGAACGTACAGGGCAAGAGTAAAACATACCATCATTCGAGGGTTTATGATCAAAGCTCAGAGCCTTGACCTTGCCTTTGACGCTGATGACCGACCGCGAGTCACCAGCATTGGCCTAAAGGGGGTGTCTCAAAAAGACACAACGAAGGACCGAAATGACGACATACGACGTAAATTTTCTTATCATGAGTCAACAGGGCAGCAACGGCCGTGCATCCAGACGGATCGCGCGTGTGAGCTGGGTCTTTAAAGTTTGGTTTAGCGACGGTGGTCGAGTAATGGTGGAACGAGGTACCAGCGAGAAGATCTTCGTCGGTTCCCAGAAATGCTCTTTTCATCGCCTCGTCGTACCTCTTCTCACGATAACTGTCTTCCGCGAGGAGACGCTTGTGAACATTATTTCCAGCGAATTTAGCGACGGTGCTCCCTGCCAGCGATAAGTGAGCACGAAGAAGAAAAGCCAAGAAAAATGTTACCGCCGTGACCATCATAAACACCAAAGAACGCATTCTTTTCCTGGGTGCCGTCCTCTAGGGATAGGACAGCGGCGTGAGCATCCTCCATGGCTGTGTAGACAAGCAGAAAAAAGGGGGGTCGTTGTAAGCGGGAAAAGAGGAAGATCGAGATAGACGCACTGATTCTCCATCCTTGCATTTGCGATACTGCAAAGAGGAGGCGATCATCTTGTCCGGCCTCGGATATCTTGTCGGTGGCTGGGTCGGATAACGATAAGCGGACGGCGAACGGGAAGAGAATGGGGACGATGCGGGGATACTGACCGGGCGATGAGAGTGTCTGGCCCTGCAAGCGAGCAAACAAGGGTGATAAATAGAAGAAGGTGCAAAGAAGGGCTGTCAAGGACGCACCATGCCTTGTTAAGACGTAAAAGCGGGGCGCGAGGGACGGTCGACGAGCACGGCGGTGGGGGAGGTGCGTGTATGCGCGTTGGGTGTCGAGCTCGGCGAGTTCCCTATTTTGTCTTGTTTGTCTCTTCATTCATCTGCCACCTCGACGCCAGCAGTAACTGGCGTTCTGTCTCAACTGCCCGTAGTGATCCTTGGAGCTAGTCCCGGCTCATATCGGTCATGGGGGACTGTCCACGTACTATCTCCTTCTCCGTTTTGGGTTTTCCCAGAACTCCATTCATTTGCGACAACAGGGTCTCGTGAGCTGATGGGGTTATGCTCCGATTATAAAAGGTGTCGTGTGCCCACTTGTCCTCAGCCCTTTACGCACTCACTCGGGTATGTTCACACCCGTCTTGCACCCATACGCGCTCACCTTGTCCCCGTTCAGTCACCGCTCGTGTGACCGTTGCCCAAGTGCTCGTTGCCAGTGCAGCGATCCTCCTCTGCAATGCACGCACGCTCGTCGTCCTCGCATCAGGCGAGTCCTCCTTCCTCTCTTGCCTGCCTGTCGGCGCACGCTGATCTCTGAGCGCAGGCCACTGCTGCCGCTCCTGTGACGGGCCGGCGCAGTCGCACATGGAGCACCTGCTCCACGACGTCTCAATCGTCCATTGCCTCCATAAATGCGAAAATAAGCCAGGGCTCGATGCTCGCGGGGCCCCAAGAAGGCTATACCAATGTGTATGGATCGTTTACCACCACCATCCCTGCTGCCCTTTGGCTCCGGAACCACCTCACTCTCGACACCCACGCGCTGGGAGAGGGTGTTTCCATCCGGCGAGATCTGGAGTGCGGGTATGACACGCCTCCCGACTCGCCGCTCTCGTTCTTTCAGTCTCTTCCGGGCTCTGCACGGAGCCCGTCCATCAGCCGCACCCTGTTGACAGACTTTGAGTGGGGTGGGTCGTCCATGGGTGCGGCAGCGTCTCCGCCGGTCGCCTCTCCGGTGACGGACGACGGCGGCGATGGGGGCAGATTGCACCCCATTCTCAAGGCGGTGGAGCGGGGATCGAAGCTTTCCTGCCGGACGGTGTGCTCCGCGTGCACGAAAGCGGGGGCGAATTTTCCGCGATGCCCTCGTTGCGACGAGATGTGGTGTTCTCGCGCATGCAGGTTGCGAGGGGGAAAGAAGCACGTCTGCGCCCGCCGCAAGACGTAGTTGCCCTCGCAGACGACAAAATTCTGTTTGACCGACTGTACAGTTGCTCTCTACCTAGCGTGTGTATGTAGCCATGCCCTGCACCAAGTGAAATCAGACGGATCTCGGACATCAACGCTGGGCGGCGCTGATATGACGGGCGATAGCGTCACCTCAGAACACGGTCTTGGTGCCCTGCGAGGGGACGATGGCAGCTGGCCTGTGTTTCCGCCTCGCCTCCCAGGAAGGGTGCAGCGGTGCCCCGAGACCCGCGTTCCGAGCCTGGGATGAACCGTTGACGCGCCCGTGCGCAGGGCGCGAGGCGTCGAGTGTGGGATCGCGACTTCCCTTTTCGGATCGCCGATCACGCGGGACGGAGCCATGCCGACGGCGTCTTGCCCGCGCCCGGATATGGTTGGCGTCTTTCCCAAACTTTCTCTCCCAAATTCTGTCCAACCAGATCAGAGCGGCAGCATCGGCACCAGAAGCGGCACTTACGCCCTGCGTGCCCGCTGCCCACGCCGGTTTCGTTTCGCGCCCGCCTCGTCCTCGCTCACGTCGCTGCCCGCGTCCCCTCGGGCGAAGCCGACCGAGAGCGACGGCAGAAACGCGGACTCGCCGTCCGAAACACGCGCTTGGCCGTGTGTCATCGCCGCATGGTCCGCGACGGGCCCTGCAGCCGTCCCGTGCCTCTTTGGCGGCGACCCGCTCTCGTGGGACGCACGCACGCCCTCCACGGCCGATGCGACGGCCGATGCGACGACCTTGCAGCTCAGGATCCGGCTTTGCACTTTGGCCGTCCGAGTGCCTGGCGCTCCCAGGGGGCCTGGATTTTTGGCGGACAGCTCTGCACAGAACGCGTGTATTGCCGGGTCCGCAGAGACCGTCTTGTTCTTCCTGAGTTTGGTCACAAGCGCCGAGTGCGCAAGCTCGTCGTGGCTGAGATCCTGCGGGCCCCTCGTCAATCCCGTCCGGGTCTTTGTTTCACCCACCTTCAGTATCTCCATTCGAGCCTCGAGCTCCCCCGTCAGCTCGTCCTCTGGATCTTTCCGCCTGGGTTGCAAGCGTCCTCACCGCCCGCATCCGCAACGCAAAGCTCTCCCCGGCTTACCTGGCGTCTTTCAGTCTCTTTACGGTCCTTTGTATCTCGAACGCCTTTGCCTTCTTGACAACCCTGCACAGATCCCTGAGAGCGCGTCGCTTGAGAACGCAGAGGTTGGCCCGTCGTTTGTCCCATCAAGCAGCGTGAAAGACATGCCAGGTTTCTCTGCAGCTTTGCTTCCCTGCCATCTCCCTGGTGATACCGTCAGCGTTCGTACAGAAACGGTGGGCGCGATGCACCTCCGAGTCTCCTCTCCGTCGCTTTACACCGCGCATGCCCGGCTCAGACGGCACCATGGCTCGTGTGTGATGTAGTACGCGCCTAACACGTGCTGACCTAATCATCCCCCTCGCCATGTCGGACGAACCCACGGACGAGCCAAGGCCGCTCGCCTCCTTTGAGCGTCGCGACGAGTGTGTCTCCCTTCAAAACACGCTCCTCGCACTGGATCTCACCGTCGAGCCCACTCGCCAAGAGAACACCACCGAGTCCGACGCTCTACGGAGATTCGGTCTGATAGTACGTCTGCTCTCGATCGTCATCGCATGACGTCCACAATCCGACGTCGAGCAGCTAGCCGAGTACCAAGAACAGCCTTATCTCTTGGACCCCTACCTCGAAGACCTCGTCGTCCCCGCTGCCGAGTGCTTGAGAAAGCATGCCAGAGCGTGCACGTCCGACCCGTCTATCACATCCTCCGTAGCTCGGGTGGGGCGTCTGGCCGATCTACTGTACGATTATATCAAGTTTAGAGGTCACAAAACAGTCAGTCAGTCACCTACTCCATTCCAATCTAGTCCGCTCTTGGTTCTCAGCGCCAGCAGCCAGGTTTTTCCCCCACGAAGTCGCAGACGTAACGATCGCCATCGATTTCATTCGTCTGCCTACCGGGCCCGTCAGCCATCCATCTCAATGGCCCCTACGCTATGTCGTGCTGCTATGGCTCTCTCTCGTCTGCAGAATACCATTCGATCTCGATCAGTTCGACGAACCCGGCCACAAAGGGCGAACGGCTAGTATTCTCGAAGCCACCGGCAAGCAGTATCTGAACTACGCTGGCCTAGAGCGGGAGGGTGCAGCAGCGCTCCTTTCACGACTATATATGCGGTAGGTTATGCCGCAGGACCACGAACAAGTGCTGAGATGAGAACAGAAAAGATACCAAACAACGGCTATCAGCCTTCCTCACCTGGTCTACCTCTGCGTTGCAAGACACGACGCAGTCGCTCTCGGTGAGTGTGTCAGCGACATCGTCCTCCCGGCTGACACGACTAGGCCATTGGCGTCTTGCAAGTATTGTGTGACTTTGTCAAGTTTGGAACGCTCGATCCCTTGTCCGCCACTTCTACCGTGCTGGGGATATCGGAGCACATCGAGAAAAGCGAGGGATTGATGAAAAACACCCTCGTTCGCAAGTACCGTGCAAAGCTATTGTCGAGGACAGGGCTCCGGCTGATTCCATCCAGAGCCAACCGCTCAAGGATCATCGGTCCGTGTCTTCTTGTGTGCAGAGAATGTGTAGCCTGTGACATCCTATCAGCTCCTGCTTTGGACCTAGCGGAGGGCCTGGAGGGAACCCAAAGAAATGACCAAGATGACGAAATCGACGTCCCAGAGGAAATTGAGCTCGTCCTACAATCACTGTTCAGTTCCCTGCAAGACAAGGTAGCGCGATGTCATCACCTTTCGCCTCTTAGTTGCATTTTTGTCTTGATAGGACACCGTCGTTCGTTGGTCGGCGGCCAAAGGTATTGGTAGGCTTGCGGAGCGTCTACCAAACGACCTCTCGTCACAGGTTCTCGAGTCGATATTAAACCTATTTTCCATACACAGTATCGCGGGTGGTTCTATATATGACATGCCATCCGTCGCCGAGGCGACGTGGCACGGTGCATGTCTGGCGACCGCCGAGATGGCACGTAGGGGCCTCGTGCAACCACCGTTGTTGCCGCAACTGCTCGATTGGTTATCCAAGGCAAGGGAACGACCCTAGATCGAACGCAGACGTTTATTCTATCGTTCAACAGGCTCTTTACTTTGACATTCGCAAGGGTGCTCATTCCATCGGCTCCAATGTGCGGGACGCCGCAGCCTATGTCCTCTGGGCCTTGGCAAGAGCTCAGGATTCATCCAGCCTTTCTCCACACGCTGGAAAGCTCGCCCAAAGCCTTGTTTGTGTCTCTCTTTTCGATCGTGATGTGTCCATCCGCAGGGCCGCGAGTGCAGCGTTCCAGGAACACGTAGGCAGGATGGTGCGGCGTGGACTTGATTCTTGCTTACTCAAGCCTCCTGACCGTTCTCTCGCGGGCTTAGGGTTTGTTTGCTCATGGTATTGACGTGCTCCGTAAAACGGACTTTTACTCTGTGAGCATACGACGCAACGCGTTCCTCATAGCCGCTCCGCAAGTGGCCGGGTACGTTTCACTACCCAACCAACCTTGCTCCATTCCCATCTTCACAACCGCTCTGGCAGGCATGCCGAGTATCGATCGGGTCTCATTAGTCACCTGATTTCGATCACGCTGCGTCACTGGGATGTTACGATGAGGCAGTTGGGTGCCAAGTCGGTGAGGCTCATATGTGAAATCGACCTCGCGTCGTTTGGACCGACGTGCGTGTCGCAATTGGTAGGTCATGATTACCAAATTGCCGATCGTCCTGAACCCTGGCTGGCAAGGCACCGCTGTTGTCTTTGGTCGACACCACGGACGTCCATGGTGCAATGTTGGCGCTTGCAGAGTTGGCTGATGCTTATCAGCGGCGATTTGGTTCGGAAGGGGATGAGACAAGGGGAGAGGTCAGTCAACCTACTTCGATATCACATTCGCTTATCAGAGCATCCTGTACAAGATCTTTCGTCTCATCGGACGTGTCCCAAAAGAAATCATCCTTGCGCCTCGGAACGAGCAATTGCTCAGTGCAGCTTGCAGTCTTATTGCCGCCAGCATTACTCGACACGACGTACGGCAGCCCCAAGACCGTTCGCCCGTCGTAGATTGGTATCACCTCGTCGATCAAGGGCTACGCCACAGGGATGTCCACACACAGGAGGCGGCTGCAACCGCATTGGCCAAGATGAGTTCCCTCACGGACTGTTCTATGTTGGTACAAAGATAAGTTCTATGTGCATATCGGGCATGTCGTGCATTGTGTGTGCTGAAATTGGACGGCTTTCCTTCACATTGATCAAGGAATTCAGACACGGGTCTCCATCGTTGCAGCAGAGCTTGGGACATGTGTTGGGCGTCCTCGACTACGCTGCGCACCCTCATGTTCTTCCCCAGGCGGTGGATTGCTTGCTGGAATGCATCAGCCCGGAGGTGCGGAATTGGATTCCATCCACAGTCTCCACATGTTGGTCTCATTAAACCGGTGATTACAGTCTGCAGCTAGAATGACAAATGTCGAAGCGCGCCGAAATTGTTACCATGCTATTCCAAAACTCTTCTCAAACATAACACCGAAGTTGACGGAACGTACGTTCCCCCCGATGTGAAACTATTCCGTGACTTACCATCCAGCCGTAGTAGGTTTCCGATCAAGTGGAGTGTGTGCCTTGTTTGAAGCACTGGAGAGAGGGCTGGAGGACTATACTACGGAAGAACGTGGAGACGTGGGCTCATGGATACGCATTGCTTGCATCCGCGGCTTGAGTTCTGTCATCAAAGACCTTTTCCGTGTTTCTGGAAACCTGCCGGATTTTCGTTCCTTTTTGCCTCCCCACAGATACCATGCCGTGATTGGACGTATACTTCGTCAAGGCGTAGAAAGGCTCGACAACGTCCGCCAGATATCTGGAGAATGTTTTTTGCACCTCTTGAAGCTCGAACTCCCTGCTGTGGAGCATGCAGCAAGGTGGAGGATTGGGAATGCCGAGTTGATGAAGGAGTTGTTTCTCTCGTGAGTGATGTCCTGCAGGTGCAAAGACACTCAGTGATTCATTTCGTGCAGAGAGAACGGCGAGGACAACCACAGTTGGAGTGATGGTGGGTGGTTGTTCCCAAAGGCCGTCCAGATCCTCCGGATACCTGAGTATCGGAGATCTCTGCTAAGCGGCCTAGTGTTGAGCGTCGCCACGAGGACGGGCAGCACAGTACGTTGCGTCCCACTCCAGCGGCGCCGACGGCAGGCTTACACCGCACCAACCTAGCAACGGCCCGCATCATCAAGCCTCGCTAGCTATACGAAAACATTGCCGCTGATTGCTGCCTCCGAGGCGGAATACAGTCTTTCCGAGCTCGCAGACGACCTCGTCAGCTTGGCGCAGTCGAACCCAACGTCCAACGGTGTCGTGATACCAGTTCTGCAGACGTTTAACATGCTGTTTGAGGAGGACGTCTTGGTGGCTCTCACGAATGCCGACAGAGGTGCCGCATGGTAAGCAGCTTGCATTCCGGTGGCGTGCGTGCCCACCGACATTGTGCAGCGTCGAGGCCTTGTTGTCGCTCTCCTGCAAAAACGTGTCGCGTGTCAAGAACGTCCAGAGACTACAGGAGTCAATGAAGATGTGAGTCACAATTCATTAATGCGGCTTACGCCGAGGCGATCTGTTGAAATGGCGGTGCTACAGAGTCGTCAACCTCTTCACGCTTTCGCACACGTTTCCTTCGGTTGCGAAAGCGTGCTTGTCCAAAATCGTCGAGTTCCTTGCGCATCCTTACCCCAGAGTGTGTATATTTCCCGATCGTCAGGGAGGACAAAGGGACTCATGCACGAGCCGGGTCAGGTTCGATCGAGCACCGCCGAGCACCTGTATTTTGTGCTGCAGAGCAAGGACCTGGGATGGGAGCCAGACGAGCGAGTCGAGGAAATTATTCTCGAAACGGAATGGTGCGATCGATTGGGGGAACGGTTTCTGTCCGCTGTGGAGCTGAGTGCGTGTTTGACAGGTCGTCTGAGGATGTGGATAGCGTGAAGGAGGTGGCACGAGGCCTGGTGGATGCACTTGCGTCAGGGATGAACGCGTTGTAATGTACTGCAGTCGGCTGTCTTGCGCGTGGGAACATCGGCTACGTGTGCTGATTGGCCATCCGACTCGAGGACGGCGTTGGAAGTGTGCGGCCACGGCCACGACATAAGTATCACCGGCCATGGCTGTCGACCCTCGCATCAGTGACGCAGAGCTAGCTGCAGTCAACGCCGCCGCAGCGACACGCGAATATCGCGTGCAACCTCACCTCGGTGTGTGCGCCGCAGCCTTTCCCTCCGTCTCGGTCTCACCCGGTCTCGTCCAGACTATCGCACTGTGTCGGCCATCAACGGGTGAAGTGCCGGGTTCATTCGTGTGCGCGCGTGGGTGACTATTCCTTACTGATCGTTCGCACAGGCCGCTCGTCGTGTTGGACAATGTCAAGGTGAGACCGCGAGTCGCCGGGCACGACGACGGGGCTGACGCCCGATCAGTTCCCTTCGTACAACGAGATCGTGCAGCTGACCCTTCCGGACGGCTCCAAGCGGGGCGGTCAAGTGCTCGAGGTCCAGGGGAAAAAGGCGATCGTACAGGTTTTCGAGGGCACGTCTGGCGTCGACGTCAAAGCGACCCACGTCGAGTTCACGGGCAGCAGCATGAAGCTCCCTGTCGCAGAAGACATGCTGGGTCGCATTTTCAACGGTTCCGGAAACCCCATCGACCAAGGTCCAAAGGTGTTTGCAGAGGATTACCTCGACATCAACGGTGCGCCACTATCACGTCCTGTTTCCCGCCCTACAAGGTTTAGTTTAGGCTCGCCGATCAACCCGTATTCTCGGATATACCCCGAGGAGATGATACAGACAGGGATTTCTACAATCGACACGATGAACTCCATCGCCCGCGGACAGAAGATCCCCATCTTCTCGGCTGCAGGTCTACCACACAACGAGGTAGCCATAACGCTGGTCAGCGTGTGTGCCCGTCTCTGACGCTAACGGCAGATTGCTGCGCAAATTGTACGTCAAGCTGGCCTGGTGAAACGTCCCACGAAAGACGTGCACGACGGTCATGAAGACAACTTTTCGGTGGTGTTTGCCGCGATGGGAGTCAACATGGAAACGGCACGGTTCTTCAAGGAGGACTTTGAATCCAACGGAAGTCTCGATCGAGTCACATTGTTCCTCAACCTGGCCAACGATCCGACCATTGAGCGTATCATTACGCCTCGACTTGCGCTGACGACCGCCGAGTACTACGCCTACCAGATGGAGAAGCATGTGTTGGTGATATTGACCGACATGTCGTCGTATGCGGATGCGCTGCGCGAGGTGCGTCTTGGTTCCGCTGTTGCTTCGATCGAGCCGGCTAGTTGATTTCTGACGGCAGGTATCGGCCGCGCGCGAGGAGGTGCCTGGACGTCGAGGCTACCCCGGATACATGTACACGGACTTGTCGACCATTTACGAGCGTGCAGGACGGGTCGAGGGGCGGAACGGGTCGATTACTCAAATTCCCATCCTGACCATGCCAAATGACGGTGCTTCCCGTGCACGCCTGGCCAAGACCGCTGACTGACGCCGAGCACGCAGACATTACGCACCCCATTCCTGACCTGACAGGCTACATTACCGAAGGGCAAATATTCGTCGATCGACAATTGCACAACAGACAAATATATCCCCCCATCAACGTGCTGCCATCACTTTCGCGGCTGATGAAGAGTGCGATCGGCGAGAAACTCACGAGGAAAGACCATGGTGACGTATCCAACCAGCTGGTGCGTCTGTGCCTGAACTCGCTCGACGGAGTCGGGTTTTCTTACTCACGGG
The DNA here is from genome assembly GCA_038094175.1 of Boletellus aff. lepidospora. Classification (NCBI taxonomy): domain Eukaryota; kingdom Fungi; phylum Basidiomycota; class Agaricomycetes; order Boletales; family Boletaceae; genus Boletellus; species Boletellus aff. lepidospora. The sequence continues at coordinate 12,832 of JBBPTT010001040.1, forward strand.
GCCACGTGTATGCAGTATGCCAAATACGCGATAGGAAGAGACGCGGCCGCGATGAAGGCGGTGGTTGGAGAGGAGGCGTTGTCGGCCGAGGACAGGCTGGCGCTGGAGTTCTTGGACAAGTTTGAGCGGCGGTTTGTGGGCCAAGGTGAGCGACGGCGGCGCCGGTGGCGGAAGGTGCTGACGCGCGGTGGCAGGGGCGTACGAAGCACGGACGATATTCGATTCGCTGGACCTGGCGTGGTCGCTGTTGCGCATCTTCCCAAAGGAGCAGCTGAACCGCATCAACCCGAAGATCATCGCGGAATTCTACGGACGGAAGGCGACAAAGAGGGCGGGCGAGGAGGAGGGCCAGGAGGCGAGGCTGGTTGATGCGTAGATAGTGGAGCGGTGGTGGGCGCGGTTGGCATCGCCCATCTGATGGGGGGGGGGCGATAAGATGAGCGCAAAGTCAAATTCACGTTTCAGACGAGAGCGCGAGCGTGGGATGGGGGGGGGGGGGGGGGGATCGCGGACCCGGGGGGGACCCGTTTCGTAGCGGATTAGGCAGGGGGGGGAAA
>JBBPTT010001041.1:0-13386 GCA_038094175.1 Boletellus aff. lepidospora
TGACACATATGGCAATAAACTGCTGGCACCGAAGACTGTTCATATCGATGGACCACATCGTGACCAGTCAGCCGGCCACGGAGGAACTGGCAGCTGACCTGCGGAGATGAACTCGGTCGTGAGATAACAGGAGAGCGCAAAGCAAAAGACAAACCTCGTCTGCAACTTCCCGTTCTCTGCAAAAAGACGTTCTCGGGCGGCGTCGTCGTCACAGGTTTCGCCGCCTGGTGACATATCCGCGTGCGCCGGCGACTCGCTCGCAGACGAACACGGTATCCCGTCGCCCTGTACGTCTTTTGCGCACTCCATCCAACACTTTTTCCGCAGGGAAACACCGCACCCTATAGGCTCAGTCGTACGCAGGGAACCCAGACAAACCGTCGATGTCGCTCGACAGCGGTCCCTTGTCGCGCGCAGGACGAGCAGGCCAGACCGTGACAGTAAGCGTGACGTCATCGGGCCCCTCTTGAAACAGGGTGTCGGCCCTCAACACGGCCCTCTTCAAACGGGCAGCGTCGACACGCACCGAGAGCGCAGCGCAGCGTTTGCTTCTCAACGACCACGACGACATGCGTCCGTCATACGCCCTCCGCCAGTCGTCCTCGTCCAGCGGCGGGGGCGGCAGCAGCAGCAATAACTCGTTCTCCTCTCGCTACTGGCACAACCAGTCTGGGAGGAACAAATTCGTGAGCAGCCCATGGATGTGCGCGCGTCCTCTGACGGATCGCTTGCGACAGATCATAGCAGCCACCACGATCGTCGCTGCGACGACGCTCGCTTATTATTGGGGATATCAGGACCTGGACAGGAGACACGGTCCCGAGCGCGAACGTGGGTTCCCAGCTCCTCTTCCTTTTTTTCATCCCAACGCCGGCTGAAACTGGGGGTCTAGGGTCAGCCACCAGCGGGGATTCGGGCGAGAAACGACGTTGAGAGACGACCCCTGTTATCAAAGGACCCGGACATGGTCACCGTATTCATGGGTTGCCTGAACAGACGACGGTGAACGAGTGTGCGAAAACAAGAAGAAAAAAGCATTATGCCGATGTATTCAATACTTTTCGTTTATCAGTACACTGCGATCCAACTTTTCTTTTTGTCGGGGCAAGCGGGGAGGGACCGACTCGACTTTTTGCAGTGTCTCAACCGCCCGGCATTCCCTGTCCATGTCTCGTCTTGGACTGATCAATGAGATACTTGAGCGCCGACGTGTTCCCATCGCACCTGGTTCGCCAACCCCGTGAGCCTGCTGTGCACGCACGCCCCCAAAATGCGATGCACTCACAGATTGGATATCGTCTCTTGCACGTCCCCCAACGCCTTCTGCGCCGCCCTCAACACCGGCGCCATCTCCACGTTCCCGTCACACAGGTACCTGCCATGCGCCATCAACACCGCTTGCATCCACACCAGGTCGAACTCGACGTGCGGCCCACGCTCGAGATGCGTCGCGACGAACTGCAACAACGCCGGGACGTACACCGCCGGCATCTGTCGCACCACCAGCCGCACCTCGCTCCGCGGCACGCTCTCGTACACCCGCTGCACGATCGGCCTCTCGTTTAGCCGGAACGCGAGCACGAGCGCCTTGAGGTACGCACGTTCCCCGGACAACACCTCGAGCACGCCCTGCGGCGTCAGATCGATCGTGAGGTCAAACGGGTCGAACGCGACGCCCTCGTCGAGCGCGTACACGAGCAGGCCCTCCGTGCTCGCCGCCGCCCACGCCCGCCCCGTCGGCGAGAACCGGACACACTTGGTCCGCGCCTCCCGTCGGTACTTGCGCACCGACATGTCGCCCGCGCCGCGCGCCGCCCCGGGCAGCGTCGTGTCCAGCCGGTCCTCCAGGTCGCTTGCCTCCCCCCGGTCGTCGATCAGGTCCGTGTTGATCCCCGCGCTGTTCACCTTGCGGCTGTCCAGAAACTCCTCCGTGCCATCCAGCGACAGGTTCTCCGAGATCTGGAACCGCTTCACCAGCACGGCCTCGCGCACGTCGTACAGCACCACATACTTGCTGTTCCCCCCCGCGAGCACGCACGTCCCGTCGGCGGTGTACGCCATGCTCGTGAACGCCTTGGTCGACGTGCTGTTCGTGGCCGAGACCCTGTCGTCCGCCTTGCGTCCGCCAGAAATGTCCTTGCGTCCGTCGATGAGGTTGGTCTGCTTGCCCGACCGCACGTCAAAGAACGTGAGCTGTCCGTCGAGCGTCGACGCGGCAACCTCGGCCCCGTCCGGGCGAAACGCGACGGACAGCACGTCCGAGGTCAACGCGAAGCTCTCGACGGCCCGAGACCGGCCAAACACGCTCCACAGTCGCACCGTCTTGTCCCAGGAACCGCTCGCGAGCTGGTTGGCGCCGGACGGACAGAACGCGAGGGACGCGACCGGCGCCTCGTGGCCCGAGAGCACGTCCAGCAGCCTTCCTGTCTGCACGGACCACATGAATATCTCATACGAATCCGTCGACCCCGCCGCGACGACCTCTCCAGACGGGTCCACCGCCAGCGCAGAGAACTGGACCGGCGACGGGGACGTGAACGTGCGAAAGTTGCGATACCGGAGGAGGTCGTACGCGCGCACGGTCCCGTCCAGCGACGCCGAAAAGAGCACCGAGCCACGCTTGGCAAACGCCACGTCCATCACGGGCGCGGTGTGCTCCGAAAATGTCACGAAACAGAACCCAGAGTGCACCGACCACACCTTGAGCTTGCCGTCGTCGCCCCCGGTGGCGATCGTCTGCCCGTCGGGGGCGTACGCCAACGTATTCATGTCAAAATAGTGCCCCTGCTGCTTGAGAATGTACGATTCCGACTGCCATTCCCACACGAGAAGCTGCCCAAGCTTGCGCGCCCCGAACGCGAGCCATTCGCCCGAACACGAGATCGCCACCGAAGAGATCTTTTCTTGGGAGATGCTGAGCGTGTGTACGTTTGTGAACTGGGGCATCTCCCAGAGCCCAAAGACGCCGGTGGAGAAGCCGACGACGAGCAGGTTGGACGACGGGTGGAACGTCGTGCAGACGACCTTGGTGTTGGGGAGGTTGAAGTAGTGCCGCTCGTGAACGCCCCATCGCGTCGTGGCGATCACGTTCGCGGCGCCACCGGACGGTGAGGGTGGCGCTGCGACCTCTTCCCCGTCGTCGTCGGTGTCCATCGCTTGGTCCGTCTTGGCCTTCCAAGTGAACACCGCGCCGTCACGGCTGACCGTGTAAATCTTCAAACACGACCCGGGGTTTAAGTAACGAGGCACACAAGAAGGGAGAGACCGATCACTCACGGCATCGGACTTGGGAGCCATGTAGGCCCCGATCACCGCATCACGGTGGCCCGCAAACGTTTTCGGACGGAACCCCTCGAGCGGGTTCAGAGTGAACAGCCTCGCCGTCATGTCCCGGGACGTCGTGATAAAGCATCTGCCCAAAAAAAGCGTCACGTCGATCGTTGATCGAGGCGAAATAGAATACCAGCGACACGCACGTCGAATCGGGCGTCCACTGAATGCTCAGCACGTCGTCGTGATGACCCGTGTACGTCCGGTGCAACACGAACGGCGCAAACTCGCGCACGAGGTGATTCGGGGTACGCCAAACTTGCACGTGCGCGTCGTGCGTCACGGCGATGTACCTGCCGACGACGACATGGAACCCACAGCGAGAAGAAAAAAGGCACACAGTATGTGATGAGCATGGATGATACCGGGACGGGGGGAGCGAACCCAACGCACTTGCCGTCCGGCGAGAAGTGCACGGCCTTGACCGGCTTTTTGAAATGAATGTGATGGAGCACGACGCCGCGCACAAAGTGGATGAGGACGGCGCGCCCGTCGTCGTCGACGGACAGCAGCAGACGCGCATCGGGGGAGAGCGCGATGGCCGCGATGTTCTTCCGGTTCTCAAAAGGAAGCGTTCTGGACTTGTTGCTACCGAGGATGGTCACTCGAGGGAACAACGCGGAGAGAGAGCACCGACGCACTTGACGAGGTCAAAGACGGCCACTCGATTCCCGACGGGGCTCAATAAGCTGTTGCCGTCCGGTGTGAAAAGGACGTTTCCTTGTCTGTATACCGTACCACATATGTTTGAAAACTGGCAGAAAACCGTCAGAGGGTGTCCGTCTCGTTGCCAGACGCTGCGCAAACCTGATAGTTGGCCTTCATACCACCCCGACAAGGGGGCACAGCCACTCAATTTTCCAGTCTTATGTCAGCACCTTCTAGAGGCTTTGACTACACGAAATAAGAATACAGCACTCGTCCCAGCCCAGTCCATACACAACCTGGGACCATCTTACACGTCGGGCATCCTCAGAACAGCCTTCAACCTGACCGTGAGCTCGTCCTCGATCCACTCCTCAGCTATCAGCGGGTTCCACACCTGTTCGCACACCACACACGCAGTTGAGACAAATCGGTTGGCACCAAGGATTCACTCACCCCGTCGCTATTCGTTTTCCCGACCACCTCCGCCCTCTCGCCCTCGGGTTGCACTTTCCAAAGCGACCGTCCAAATCCAACGCGCTTCTCCAACGCGCCCTCCCCCCTACCCGCCCTGCTTCTCTCTCCCGGCGCCATCTGGAACACCTCCGGCACCGACTCCGACTCGGCTGAGCGCCCATACGACAACGCCGGCACGACTCCGCGCTCCTCCCCCCTGCCCACACCGTCACCAGCGCCGCCCGCCTCTACCCCCACGCTCGCCCGCGGCGCCCCCAAGAACGCCTCGCACGCCTCGCACGCCCTGGGCACAGACCCCGGCGGTGGCGGCCACGCGTACACCCGCCCCACCGTTCGCGCCTTGGCCTCTGCCCGCGCACGCGCCCGCTCGGCCTCGTCCCACTCCGTCACCGCCACGTTCTTCCACGGCTTGTCCTCACGCCCGCACCGCACACCCCTATACGCCGCCGCACGCGGCGTCGCCTCGGTGCGCTCCACCGTCTTCTTGGGGCGCACGACCGTGCCGTCCTTGGCAAACGAAAACACGTGTGGGCCAGACATCCACACCGGGTTGAAGAACGTGTCGAGGTGAAAGTCCCTGCTCGGCGTGGGCTGGTGGTAAAAATGGGAGTGTATCGTCGGCGGCGCACGCAGCACAATAGAAAAGAACTGCGCACCTCGGCTGGTGTCGCCAGGCGGGACATGCCTGGAGCCGCGCCAGCGCACGAGGGAACTCGCCCCGCATCGACGCGTCGGCGCCACGTGTTGGCGGTACCTGTCGTGTACGATTGCATGTTGGAGTGGACAGACGGAAAGCGCGTGAGGAAGAGACTCGGCCGCGAAACTGCAAAAAGTGTGAGGTCGCCAATGCGGTAAACAACGAAAATGACGACCTTTAATACTGGTCACATCAAAGAGAAGTGGCACCCCCCCACCGCGCGCGACGCGATGATGATGCGCCTATGTAGCCGACACCCTGCGCGTTCCTTGCCGTGTCCTTGTAAGAAATGCGTTCCGCCTTTGTGCGCTCGGGAACGGGAGTGTAGATGCTCCCTTTGTCTCGGGTGGTGCTTGGTTGCCAGTCGAGAGAGCAGCCGACCTCCACATCACATAAACACCATCGCGGAAAGAGTGTGAGATGACGTCCGGGGGAGGCACCCAAAGGAATCATGTCACGCCATCAAAGGGCGCGCAGGCCCACGTGAATTCGGAGCCGACTTTTTTTCTGTCAAAGGGAGAAAAGACGCGTGTGAACAGCGACGCACGGTGACACTTTGCGACGAGCCAACAACAAAGAGAAAAAGAAGCCAGAGCCTCGAGGCGACGGGCCAATGTCTGCCTGCGGACACTGCCCCGACGGTGGGCCTTGGGCACCCGTGCCGAGAGGGATCGATCGACGACGACCAACGCCAAGTTCATCGCACACATCACATGGCCGCCGCCTGGGCGGAAGACGACGGCAGTCCGTCCACTGACGACCGCACAAGGGGCGAAAGCCGTGCCCCCATCGCCATCACGATCAGACAGCCCCCCAATAACGACGCCTTTACGCAGGTTCCTTGTTGGAACAAGGCAAAGTGTGCCCCCGTGCCTTTAATACCGCCAGCACGAAACGCGACGGTGCGTCTCAGGAGGAGGGGAGATGGGGGGGAGACACCGCGGCTCGAGAGTGGTGATCAACGGACGGATGTGGACTGAGAGCAACGCGCGATGAGATGACAGATGCGGCGACGGCAGCTCCGTGCACCATGGATACTTGGATCGGATGGCGATAACCCGAGGCGCCGGCGTGGAACGCGGCGATCACGGTCAGCAGCAGGGAGGGGATGCACGTGGTGAAGCAAGGTACACGCCGTGATACGATCACGCATGCCCATCCGACCCGGGGCCGCCTAGGCATGCAGGCCTACCCTCGCCCGATGGCCGAAAAGCCAAAGCAGCAGTCCTTGCTGGGGGGCCTGCTTATCGATGCTGGGCTTGGACGAAAAAGGGAGCAGACGTGTTGACGATCGATGACACTCTGCTGCCAAAGGTCACCAGGGGTGCAGACGCAGGAAACACGAGAGGGGCCGAGCCACGTGTCACGAAGTCCTGCGATGGCACCAACGATACTGTCACGCACGGCGACTGCAGACGGGATCACAAGACATGGATTATGGACAGACGTGTGGAGGAGATTGACCCACGGGTCGAGCCCTGATTTCACGGCCGTGGTCGATCCGTTTGCTCTGGAGGGGGGGCTGGACTCGCCGAGTCGACGATAATCGCACACGAGAGCAGGGGGACGCAGAGGGCGAGGTCAGGAAACTGGGGCCATACAGGTGTCGCGGTACGCACCATGCTGACCGCGGTGAGGTTGCTCCTGAAACCGATCCTCTTCCTCGTGATGCCGTCTCCGTCGAGCAGTCAGTACCTGCTTGACATACAGAAAGCTCGCACCGCCGGCGAGGACCAGACCGCCTATACGCGCGAGCTGTCGAGAACGAGTCAGCCGGGCAGGACAAGATGGATCTGTCGCTGCGACGGGCTCGAGGGAGGGGGACACGTACCGCCCGTCGATGCATCCTTGTCGCTCTCCCCTCGAACCCGGACCGGTAAACTCGCACAGCGGCCGCCGAGGTTGATAGCACTCCCGGACGGTGGTCAGACTAATTGCGCGCGCCAGAAGGGAATTGGGATGGGATTACGGCGGTGAGCTGATGGTAAAAGAGGGTACGAAGTTTTTTCGATGAACGGAACGCGCAACACGACTATTGGGGTGCATTCTCACGGGAACCTGCCATGATATGAATGACCTGCCGGAACTCTCCCGCTGGCGTCCTCATCTCGCGTCTTGATGCTGGCAGATGTCTGGCATTGTGCGCGACCCGTCCGTGGGGCGCAGCGTGTAGGTCAACGACTTTGACCATTCTCGTCTCCGCCTGCGCTGCGTCGGTAATTACTGGGGCCGATTCCACACAGCGACCCTTGTCACAGGACCCTACGGGTCTGCGGGACGTGGGTATGCGCCGCTGTCCAACAGGCATCTGGGTACAAATCACGAGAGCGCTCTGGTCGCCGTATCCCCGCACCATCGTGGCGCACCCGCCCGAAGGTCATTCCCGCCAAGCACCCTGCAGCCCCCACGAAGCGCGACATTTCAATGCACGTTTATGCGGTGGAACCCACCCCCCATCGAAACGGTGGCAACCAATCCACATTGCGACCGTCTGAATCCAATCCCCGCCGCCGCATTGCAGGGCCCGCATGCTGGCCTCCTTTATCGGGCCTCCTCGCAAGAATGCCTTGCTATCTTGCCTCATGTTCGGATCGATACCCACACCTACCTGAGCGACAGGGCGACATTCTCAGACGGGTGATTCCAAACTCACGCTCGGCTCCCGTGCCGAGAACAGATAGATCAGTGATGCGGCATCAATGGATGCGTTCGTCGCCCCAGCCGAGCTGGTCGTCCACGGGAGATGAATGCGTTTCGCCCAGTGTTCCCTCGGTGAGCTGAGCTTCACATCTGGGGTAAGTGGGCTTACGATCAGATCCCGGTTCTGTGCCTATCTTGGCGGGTGTTACTCACGGGGTCACATAAACGTCCCCCCGAGGAAACAGGAACAGCCGAAGGTTCGACTCCACTACGCCCGGTTTGTCGATGCGCTGCTCGCGAACTGGGGTGCTTTTTTTTTTTTTGCACGCATGCGTGCTTCGTCAAGAACTGGCGCTGAATTAATATTGGCTTCGCCCGATGGTTGCGTCGACCGGCAACCCAATGCAACCGAGCGCGATGTCTGGCTGTGATCCACCCCTCTACGGGGCATTAGGCAGACGCATTTCCATTGGGTTTCTATGGCGGCCTGGGAAGCCACCCCGACGCGGCCGGCACGCGCGCGATGGATCAAAGCGACAAGAAGACGTGTCTGATATGGAGAAACGTTGACAGCCGACCGGACGCCGGTCACGCACGGTGTGCAAGGTAAAGTCGCCACCGTGCGCCCTGGTGAATGGCGCATTGTTTGGTATGAAACACGTTGAGCTGCGCAAAAGGGGTTTGGATTGCGAGGGACAATGCCGGGTCGGTCTTTTTCTGCTTCTGCTTCTTCTTCTTCTTCTCCAATAGAACTGGGGTTCCGGTCTGGGCACCATCGGCTGCCACACTTTTCGCAGGTATGGCCACGTCGTCGCACGGGGTGCGTTGCGGGGTGACCGTCGGAGGGGTCGCGGTGCCGGTTCATTTGATGGGCGACGAGGGACACGTTCTGCCTTGCCCGGGTTCATTTCATCTGTCTGCGTATCTCCGCAGGCCTGGGCGATCCTGCGGCGGGCGCGAGGGCGTGGGTGGCCGCACCTGCTCGGGCGGGCAGCGGGCGGGTCTAGACCGAGCTTACATCAGCAGCGGGTGGGCGACCCCGTTCTGATGACGTCGTCTCTCTGGTAACCCCGCAGCGAGCCCGGTGCGAGCTCGTGTCCGTCTGCGTGGCGTCTCGTCGCGGTGGTGCGCGTCTGTGGCGTGCGGGGCTGGCAGAGGCTGGATCGGATCGGTGGCGCGCCGGCTTCCTTCCGAATCGCGCGTGTTTGGTGTCCAAATACCGACGCGTGTCTCAGGGGCTGTGCCGTCTGATGTCACTGCCATGGCGCCCTTTTCTGCTCCGATTCGGCATGGCTCGCCGTGGCCCGTATAAATTCAGCCCACCGTCCGCCCGGTTCTGCCTCCGCTGCCCCTCCTCCTCCCCGCCCATGCAGATGTCAACGACGATGCCCGCCCCGGTCATCAAGAACGCGACCACCATCTGGGACATCAACGTCAACTGGCCCCTCTCCTCCCAGTGCGGCACCTGGGACGCCAAGGGCCGGGGCGTCGACGTCTGGGAGTGCATCCTCGCACGTATGTACCCCCCTGCGCGTCGTCGGCCCCTGCTCACACGATCCCGCACAGACTATTCCACGCCGTCCACTGCGGTATGTTCCGTGCCACCAGCCCGTGCGGCAACTCACCGTGTCGCCAGCCCCCGAATTCCTCATACTGGCGGTACCTCGGCCGTCGATAGTGCCCCCCTCGGGCTCGTGGTATCGCCGATCGCTGCGCCTGACGTGTACCACAACGCCATCCCGATCGCGTTGTCGCCGACGGCCACATGACCGCTCACTCGCCTGGCCCAGCACCCTTGCCGCTGTCACATTGGATACACGCGTGTCATCGCGCAGGTCCCTGGGAAGACGTTACATCATCCCTGTGCTCGAAATACCACCACTTATTGTTGGCCGGTCCACGTTTCACTGATTATTATTCCCATCGCCCCCACACACGCATGGCTTTGAAACCCGCATCCATCCTTTATACCTGAATCTCTTGCGCAATCTCTGGGCATTTCTAATAGATCCGTCGTCTCTTTTTTTTTCCTACTGTACGCTTCCCCACTGTATTCAGTAGCTGTGCGTCTCCTCGTACGATATTCACTCGGGCTATTCGCGCTGTGACTCTTTGGCTTCGGTCGGAGCTAGGCCGATCGTTTGCCCAGCAACACGACCGGCCCGCCCTTGCCTTGTCCGCGCTCATATCACCCGGCAATCTGGTGGTCGGCGCGGTGCCATGCCACAGACGGACCTGAAACATGGTCGTGGCCGCGCGCGCGGTCCGCGTCCCTCGTCGCTCAAACATGCACCGAGAGACGACCCATGTCTGCCGGGTTGGGTCGCCAAAAAAAGAACAAGGGGCGGCTATCGATGCAGCGAGGGTAGGTGCTCCTGTTCTTTTCTCCACTCGTCGGTCGCCCGTCGCCCACCATTCACAAGCCAGTGTGGGCCTGGGAACACCCGAGTCGCTAGGTGCGTCCTCGTACGGTTGTGCGTATGTTGACGACTCGGAACAGCCGCCGCGTCCCGGAGAAACGCATGACTCGGGCGTGCGTGATCATGGATGCATCATCATCATATGGTGACAGGGACACGGAATGCTGTACGAGTCTAATCTAATACGCGGCGTGTTTTGGGTAAAAAAAATTAAAAATTAAAAAAAAAAAAAGGTTCTCCTCGGAATAGCTCTTTACGCGCTTGCCTTTGCACGCACCGATCGCGGTGACCAGAAAGAAAAACCCTGTGAAACGTGCAGGGTGCCATGTAGCGGACAGGTGGGTCGTCGTCAACAGCGATGCAGCCGTTTTCGTTGGGCAGAGGAGGCAGCTGGGGGGACGAGATGCCCGGACGGGTCGGTCGAGATGGTGACCCGATCATGTCATCTTTTTCTTGTTTTTTTTCAAAGAGGACATGTCACGTTGGGACGCGACGGCGACGGAACGGGACAAGACGACAATGGACGGATGGATCCCTTCGTCGTTTGGGGCGTCAACGCTCAAACGCTGAACCGGCTGGCACCAGGGCCCGACCGTGGCGGAGACACTGGCACTGGGTCCACGTTGCCAGCACGCCACCGGCGATGCGTTCTTTTTTTAACGGGGCGTCGTCGGAATCGATCTGATTGGCGGATCACGAGCGCGGGAGCGCGACGCGCGACAACTCTGAAAGCACGCTCGCCTCGGTCCTGTCAAAAAGAACAAGGCAGACCAATGGAAAATGTCAACGGGAATTGCGTAAAAAGTCACCCGGGCACTGTTCGTGAGCGCGCTGACCCACTAGCGGCGTCGGATATATATACACAAAAAGGACCTCTAGACGACGGGTCTCGCCGAGGTCTCGAGGGCGCCTCGGAGCAGCGAGCCGACGGTAGCGCCATCGCCCATTCCTTTTGCTCGTTCGGACCTGGGCCAGACCAGACCAGGCTCTCTTGACCGAGTCCGACCAACTCGTCCATGGCGCGTATTTTTTTTTTCGTCGCGGCGTGTGATCCACCCGCTCGCTTTGTGGACGAGATATGCCTCGCGAGGGCATATCCAGGATCTCTCTTTGTCTCTTCTTCCGATCAGTTCACGTACGTGCCTGCTAGCCAATCGTTCTTACGTTTCAGGGCCCGCGCAGCTGCCGGATCATTCGCCCGCAAAAGCACCGTTTGATCTGGGCTGGCCTGGTCCTACCTCCTCGGGTAACTGGACCAGCTATGTACGCCGCGCCCAGGACACGGACACGGACCGTTCGGAGAGAGCGCTGGCCTAGTCCTCAAGGGGGAAACGCCTCTCTGCCGACATCCGGGTGGCCCCGAAAACGTTCTTCCGCGTGTGTGTACGTGATCCTGAGCGCGCGCGGCCGTCATGGGTTCGCGGCAGAAATAGAACGTTTGCGGGTGACGAGGGCAGGACGGGGCGCTGCCTGTCGAGCGACCTTGAGCGTGACCGCTTCCCAGTCTTGCGGGCGCTCGATTTGTTTTGTTTTGTCTTTTTGACATGCCAAAAAGAGGCTTTGTTTTTGTCTTTATGATCTCCGACCGTCAGCGTTGTACAGCACGCCGTGACGCCACCCAGGGCCGGTGCGACTAGTACAGTAGACTCTGTTGTAACGTACACCCCCTCGGGAAGGTCCCCAAAGTATGTGTTCCGAGGGAGTGTGTACTACAGTTGACTCCCTTATAACCCATAACCCTTCCGAGACTTCCGACGCCCAAACCACTTAAAATTTCACTTGGATGTGGTGAGAAGAATTGGAGCATCAAGTTTCCTCTATCTATATTCTCTATATACCATACGCTGTTTAGTTGATAGTTCGACCATGAGCAAGCTCCGAAGGGGTATGGGTTACAAGGGAGTCGACTGTACAGTCGACTCTGTCATAACCCATACCCCTTCGGAGGCTTTGGACACCTCAGCCACTAAAAATTTCACTCCAGCGTAGTGGGAAGAATTGTGGCACCAAGTCTCTTTTATCTATGTTTTCTATATACCACACATTGTTTAGTTGACGGTTTGACCACGAGCAAGCTCCGAAGGGATGTGGGTTATGACAGAGTCGACTGTATCGACAAGCCTGCTGTGGACATTGGACAAGTTACCAGCCCAGGAAATCCAGGATGGTACATGTCACGAGGGAGTATACATCGTACGAGGTATGCGTTACAAGGGAGTCTACCGTGCCCGTCTCCTTTGGGTCAGGCATCCCTCATTCCAGTTTGTTTTTTTCTTTTTTCTTTTTGGGAGCAACCGTTCGATCACGCGACCGCGGGCCGCGGGCGCGTGCCCGAGAGCCAAACGGTTCGCTCGCGATCATTAATTGCTTCGTGCACGTGCGTGTCTATTCGGCACCCATGCGTCGGACCAGTACTGGCAAGTTCCCAAATGGGCCGTCCGGGCGCTGCCACCTATGCATACGGACCCAAAAGAAAGAGGTTTGCCGTTGAACGGTGATACGTGATGCGCGCGCAGTGACCGGCGACCCATGACGAGCGCCGTTGGCGCCTTTTCCGCCGTACGTACTCTTCCGCAGCTGAACGCGGGGCGGGGGAGCCCCGGGACGACCGCACTTTTTTTTTTCTTCGATCGCCCAAAGGCGTGATTTCTTCCGAAAAAGACTCGTTCGCGCCCATGGAAAAGCGGTGGAAAAGCTCGAGACAAGTCAAAAGCGAAGGTGTTCGTGATCGCCCTTAGGTTTTGGTCGGAGGCTCGGAGCTTGTCTGCTGTTGGGTCATGCGGCGTGTCCTTCACGGCAGCGGCACATCCAAACGGCGCACTCGCGGGCCCTTTTTTTTTTTTTTTTTTGCCTGCTCAAAGGGTCTTGACGCCCTTGCACAGGACCTTCTCCGTGCCCACAGCGCGGACGCATCCGAGTTATGCGACACGAGCGTGCAAGACGTCGTGGAACCCATATTACGTCACTACTCCGAACCTTGGGCGATATCTGATACCAGAGTGGCCCCACCTTCTTGCCCTTGTTTTCTTTTTTTTTTTACAGAGGCGTGAGATCGATAAAATAAAACAGGGAGTATTTGCGAACACTGGGTCCATACATCTTTCAGCGTGGTAGTCAATTGCGAACCTCGGCCCCGTTCAGAGACCGTACTGTACACATGTTACATACGAAATAAAT
>JBBPTT010001042.1:0-10768 GCA_038094175.1 Boletellus aff. lepidospora
GACGCTCGAGAGGATCGCCGCCGGCTGGCGGGAGTGGGCCACAAAGGAAGACGGCTGGTTTGCATACCTGCAGGGCGAAATCGTCTGTCGGGTCTAGGCGGATGAGGGGACACGTCGACAGAAGTTTTTACAATCATGCGTATGATCTGACCGAGTGATTACTGTACAAGAATGCAGTCTGTTCCTAGCGTTACACTGAGCCTGGCATGTTTGCAAAAGAGAGAGAAAAAAAAAGGTCCATCACCAGTCCGCAAAACCAACCAGCTTTCCGTCCCAGCTCCACCATATCAACTCGTCCTCTTCAGCCACGTCATTTCCCTCGGGGCTCACGTCGATCTGGATGCCGTTTGCACGAGATTTAACCCACACACCCTGTATCTTGCTTGTCCTGGCTCGTTTCTTGGACAGGGTATCGCGGGACACGGACGTCTCTCCAGATTCTGCCAGAAAATCGGCGACATGGCCGTCCATGGAAGTAGACAGATTCTGACGTGGAACCCAACTGGGGTGGTCGAACCGCCGCGGCGCCCTGAGCAAGACGTGTATCTGCGTAGGAGCTAGCGGCGAGTCAGCGACACAGCAACGAAAACACGGCCTCCGCTTACCCATCTCAGAAGCCAGTCCGTGACCATCGTCTTCTGCGCACGCGCTCGCGAGCGTGCGTGAGAGTAAACGCTCTGCGGCTCGTATGGCATCCGGGTCCTCGGTCCGACCCAAAGAAGCCCTTGGAGGTGCATTCCGCGGTGACGTCGGAAGAGACGCGTCCGAGTCGGACGACGGCGCGGGGGACGGACTTCTGGATGGTGGTGGCGACGCAGCTCTGTCCGACCCCGAGGCATCTGTCTCTTCGTTGTCGCTACCGCTCTCTTCATCTCCGCTCGGCGAGTCCTCTTCGCTATCGCTTTCCTCCTCCAAAGAATTCTCATCCTCCTCCTCTTCCGACCCGTCGTCCGTTGTATCGGCAATGTTGTCTTCTCGCAATCCCCACACCTTTGTTTCCAATCCATCGATCCCTACAATCACACGTGACTTGGCAGACCCCACAGTTGGGCCAAGGACAATAGCAAAAAATGCCCTCGATACTCCGTGCGTCTGAGGTCGGCAGAGAGTTTCCGTACCCCATTTTGCCTTCTCAGGAGAACCCCGAAGCGCCAGCGCGGTCGAGAGGGCGATAAAAGTCGTGTAGAGATGCGAGGCAAGGGTATCAAACGAGTTCAGCAGTTCTTGACGCTTCTTGGCAGCGCGGGTCGTGTTCTGGGAGGGCACCGAGCGTGAGACGTGCCGACGGACTTTACCAATGTCACTCACATCGCTCGTCGGCATTCTGGCTAGCTGGACGATAGGACTGTCCATCCGAAGAAAAAGCATAACGTGAGGTGACATGAAGCGCACAGAAGAGGGCACTGACAATGGAATTTGATTCTTGAGAAACAGTACATGACTTAGGAAGCTGATACATAGCCTGGCTGCCATAGCGTCGCTCACGACGTCGGTGTCGAGCACTACTGTCGGTACTGTGGGACCAGGAACAGGGACGGGCTTTTCAGTGCTCTTCGCATCCGTTCCCCTGTCTGAGTCTCCAGTTGTGGTTTGCACATTACGGAGAGAAGGTGGTGTTGGCACGTCTGACGACGATGGCGACAGGACTCGCATGAAGTGATAGTGGTCAAGGAAGCAGCCGTGTGTGGACGATTCGACGCGGGCACGCGTCTCGAGCGTGATCGAGCCACGTGATCACTTTAGGCCGTTCCATTATTACTTTGGCCGTCTTCAACTTCTTAGCCAAGGTCTGTTGACTAGCTTGTGGCGGCCCTGCATGTTTGCGAGTGAGCCTGTGCCAGGTATGTGATGTTTTCGTTCAGTATGTCGTGCATAGTCTTGACGACTGTCTTCAGGCACTGCTTTTTACCAGTGAAAAATTACCACTAGTGGTCCTTTCACCCGACTAGATAGTAATAAGGCTTTTTCGTGAAGCGATCCATTTCCGTCTGTGTAAACATTCGGATAGGCCCTTCCTCTTCAGGTCTCGTCTCATCTTCGGATCAAATCGCCTTGGTGCCTATCCCACGATTTCTTGCGTACTCGGAACGATGATGAATCTTGCCCCCTCGCTTGAACTTGGATTCTGCCACGAACCAAAGGACATCTACATATTCCGGATGTGGACGTACTCTGGCCTCGATTTGTCCTCTGCGACGGAATTGTCGGCTCCACACTATCTCGGCCTTTCGGCCCCCTTGTCCTAGCATCATTTCTCCTTTCTCTCGAGCTCTTCTCGCCCTGGTACCCTGCCCACTCGTGTGTGCGTATCGTGATCGACCTCCACATCCTTCCCCACCTCCAAATGCTCCAACTCGGTACAGTTAGTTTTGCTGGAGAGTGGACTGCATTCTAATGCCCCAACCGTAAAACCGCTTGACATGGTCTGGCGATGTCTTCCGCCGGTGTCGATTGAAGAGACCTATTTCCCAACCGAGGAGCTCGTCTGTCTTACACACTTTCCCACGCTCGCATCGTTCCATTTTGTCTTACACCTGGATTCGTTTGATATAGCTGATGTCGACTTTTCGCTTGGACACTGCGCCCGCGGCGGCCGGAGATCTGTTGGGACCCCGACGATGGGCTCTACACGGTCTACCAGTAGTGGAATTAGGTAAGATGACGTTGCTGATTTCGATAGCACCTGGACTGGATGTAAAGAGTGGCGCGATACTCGCCTTGGCAACGCCAGGGAGAGTCAACGTGACGTATCTGTGCCAATATTTGCAATGGCTTTGAGCATTTTTTTTAGCGGGGGTCCGTGTTTCCTTGACCCCGTCCGCCATCGCCTCTTGACAGTTCTGTAGAAGACATCTTTGCTTCAAAACCCAGTTGTTCCAAGTTGGCACTGCTTCAATAGATTGAACTTGGACCACCCCAGATCTCGTGGCACTATCTACGTATGTCAGCACTGTGCCTCGGACTGCCTGCGCATTCACCGCCGGCCCATCAGTGATGGCCTAGTTTAGGCATGCTGTGTCATTGCAGCCCCACGGCCGCCTTATTCTCCCCAAAATTGCACGTTGAGCACTGGAAGCTCATTTGCAATGTACAACAGCATCCGTGGCAGTCCGTGAGCACTTAAGGGTATCAGCAAATTAGGAAAAGTCATTTTCGTTTAATTTCGTTTTTTCTTATCTTATTCGGCTTATTTTTCTTGCTTAGCCGAACAAGCTGGCGATAAAGACTTTGCCTAATTTGCTGATGAGGGGCCGGCTGCATCATTCCTCAATCAGTTTAATGTTTGTCAGACAGCAAAGTTTGACGCACTGGCGCCAACCGGGGCTTCTGAAGGGTCGACGCTTCCCTAAATGTCGCGGGTTTCACTTTCCTGCTGTTTAGCCTGTGTTTTTTTTTCTATCGTCTCACCGAGTCATCTCGCGACTTCCACGCTCAGTCCCGTCGACTCAACTGCCCAAGCTCTTTCCTAACAATCTTCGACGTATCTACCCCCTGATACTTGTCGTGTTCCGCCAGTCTTCCCGTGTCGTTCTTTGCCTCGCTGACGTAGAAAGAGTACTGGAAGCCTGCCGTGGCCAACGGCGGGAAACACTGAGAGGCGAGCGAACAAGCGAACTGGACCACGCTCTGTTGGGGTGACTACGACGTACGGTACAAGGGGCGCTAGGGCACGTGGCTAGTGGACCGGTAGGCTTACAAGTACGTGCAATCCTCTCTCATATTCGTGACGTTGCACACTCAAGTCAACACAGCCCATGACTGACAAATTCATGTGCGTGGCGCCATACGCAGACCGACCCCCGGTTGAGCCACAGATCTCGGCTGATCCTGAGCTGGTCAGAAATGTGCAACGTGGGATGGTACCAATATCTCCCATAACGCGCCTCCCACCTGAAATGTTGGAACACATCTTTGAACTCTCTACACCCGGGATCGATGATTTGATGTCCGATATCGTCCCAGCCTGTCGCGTTGCCCTAGTGTGCAAGCGTTGGAGAACCGTTGTGGTTTCAGATCCTCATCTCTGGACGTCAATTCTGATTCATTTCCCTAGCGGACCCCAAAGCCGTGAGCAGGATATATCAAGGGTCGAGTCCCAGCTCGACTTGCACTTGAGCCGGTCGGGCGCACTGCCAACATCGCTCACATTTTCGGATGTTCGCAGTTACGCCGCAGAGACAGAAACACTCGTTTCGTTGCTTGTCGATCGACTCCGGATCCATTCACACCGCTGGAAACGGGTCTCGCTCCATCTTCCGGGCGACTATTTCCCCCTCCTTTTCACGTTTACACCGTGCGACCTGCCCTCCTTGGAGCACCTGGATATTAGCGCCAATGCGCCCAGTCAACAAACAGCCTCTGTCTATCTAAACTTGGAGTCGGCCAAGAGTCTCAGGTCGTTTATGTATAGCGGACCTGGCCATTTGTTGAACGATGAAATTACCCTCGATTGGGAACGACTGACCGAAGTATCCTTTCAATTCACACCTCGCAACGGAATGACGAGCTCCATGCTATCTCGTCGATTCAGGCATCTCGCCCAGTGTCAAGCTATAACCACATGCTCCTTGGGCATAGACACGACTTTTTTTTCGGACTCCAACAGCGACCAATCATTCACGTTTCCCTGTCTTCGAACGCTCCGCCTCCGTCGCCTTTTTCCCCGCTCGCATGCACGCACCGTGGTCGACGCGCTTGTCCTGCCTCGACTCGAGACCCTCGAAATCGACGCGTCCGCCGTGCCCGGGCTGGACGGTTGGCATCTCTCTTGGACCGACGGCAATTTCTCTCGCCTCTTGGCACGCTCGGGGTGCGCCCTCGCACGACTCTCGATCCAGGACGTGTATCTCCCCAACGACGAGCTCGTGCGATGTCTCGAGCTCTCGCCCACCCTCGTGTCGCTCCGATTCGTTCCATGTCCGCGATGGGTGGACATGGCCGGATTGATTCATGCCCTGGACGTCACGCGTCCCGTAAGTGGGGTGGACGGTCCGAGCCGCGCTGGTGGTGCACCATGGCCTGGCCTTGATGGATTCGGGTATGAACACGTCGGACACGAGCAGGGACAAGTTGGGGACGGCCACCTGCCGCTCGTGCCGCGGTTGCGCGACATCGCACTGGGGAGCGCGGTGGACGACCTTTTGGACGCGATGCTGGCCATGTTTCGGTCACGGTCGGGCGCGAGTGCGCGTGCTGCTGGGGTGGATCCGCTAGGGCGCGTCAAGGTGGTGTACTTCAATATGCCGTGCCATGTTCATGCGAGGAGTTTGGAGGATCGGCTGGGGAGGGTCGCAAAGTTCCGTGAGGAGGTGGCACGGTGGGCGTCCGAGAGCGAAGACGAGAGGAAGAACAGAGGTGGGGTTAAAGGTAGGATGCCAAGGAAGGAAGGGAGGTTGGATGTGTCCGTGGTGGTCAGTTCGTCCTGCAAAGAATAATTTTACCATTCAAAAAATATGTTGTGATGTACTGAAGAACTGAAGTGCAGTCTTTTTTTTGATGATGGGTGTGTGCTGAGCAACTGAAGACTGCATCTTAGCTGCCCAGTAGATGAGCTGTAGGTGCTGCATGTGGATGGTAGTAGTGTCAATGAAGGAGGTACTACTTGGGTTTTCCACCCAGGATGAGGACTTTGGGTAGGGATATTGATAAAAGCAGGTCCCATGTTGACTCTTTCATTGTATACTGTTATGCTGAACGTGCTTTTGTGTCGTTCAAGCAACCTGCAGCAGGGTGGATGCTCATGAAGAGGTCAACAGTGTCCTGACTGCCTAGGAGAACAAGGGGAACGAGGGTCTTGAGGAATACTCAAAACACAAGGAACTTAGAGGTGAGGGATCCAAAGGATTGAGACTTGGGGGCAACAAAAGACTGCATATTACTGCACAGAACAAGAGTGAGGAAATACACTGAGTAGCTAATGGTATATATAGGTTGTGATGAGTCATCAGGGAAACCTATAGAATGTGGTGGAATGATGACAAAGGGTAAGGCTACCATCAAGGTACAGGAACAGTAACTAAGCAGACAGATCCAAGAGGATCTGGATTGAAAGGGAAGAAGGGCCAAAGACAAAAAGGAAATGACTAAAGCCAGGAGAGAATAGCCCATAGGGGCCAGCATAGCGGAGCGATTCGATAGAAAGAAGAAACAAAGTAGAAGTAGGAGTGAAAATCGTAACATTACCCCCACAGTACAATTGAACTCCAGGTTCAATTCTCAGAAGAAAACTGTTATGATTTTCTCCCTCATTCCTCATATATATCTTGTCTCTGTTCTTTCACTCCATCATGTAGGCCCCCTTATCTTCTCCGAGCACTTTGACCATTTCCTGTTTATCTTTGGCCCGTTCTCTTGTGATATCTGAGTCATCTCAGATTACTACCCTTAGTTACAATTCATACCTGACCCCTGCTGTGCTCTGATGGTTGCAGCTTACTTCATCATTCTACTTTGTTCCATAGGCTTCGATGCTGACTCATCTCAGCCTATATATACCTTTACTACACATGTATTCTCTCTACTCTTGTTCTATGCAAATACATGTAGTCTTGTGTTGCACCTTTGCCTTGATCCTTGGATCTCTCTGTTGCTAAGTCACTCATACCTTGAGCAATCCTTAAGGTTCTCGTTCTCCACTTGTTCTCCTAGGTAGAAGGGATGCTGTGACCTCTTTGTGAGAGTCTGCCCCTCTACAGGTTGCTTGAATGACACAAGAATACATTCAGCATAACAAAAGAACAAGAGTCTCCCTTGCCCCTCCTCTCTAGGAGCAGGGCCACCCCAGCACAATGTCTCACCCTCAAAAAAACCTTAGACCTCCCTCGGACTCCAAATTGGAGGATACACCTCAACACACCTCACCCACTCCTCCCTGGACCAACCCCTTCACATCTCTAGCCCCCCAGTCCTCAGCTCCTTCTCCAAGGAGAATCATTGGGTCATCTTCGACCAACCCAGTCCATTGACAACTCACACAGTCCCCAGCCCTCTCTCAGCTAAGTCTAGGCCCTCCTTTGCCTCGACCACTCACTTCAGCACTTGCAGTCACCTCTCCAGCACCAATCCTTGCTCTCCTTGTACCTCCAGTCATTGCCCCCCCAGCCCAAGTACCCTCAGTACCACCCCCAACACTCCCCATCGCCCCAACACCACCTTTAGTACCTATGGCAACCACCCAACCTGAGCTCAAGGCCACTCTCCCCCTGGACTTTTCAGGGGAACCCAGCAAATCC
This sequence comes from Boletellus aff. lepidospora, assembly GCA_038094175.1. NCBI lineage: Eukaryota > Fungi > Basidiomycota > Agaricomycetes > Boletales > Boletaceae > Boletellus > Boletellus aff. lepidospora. The sequence goes on from JBBPTT010001042.1 coordinate 7,233, forward strand.
ATTCGATGGATTAAGGCCATGAAGGCCTACTTCCAAATCAACCCCACCCAGTACTTGTCCAATGAAGCCAAGATCATGACCACTCTCAACCAAATGAGCAAAGGATGCAGAGTGTCCTTCTCAGAAATGTGGTACAATCAAATGGCTGACCCAAACATCCCCTCCACTGAGAAAACTTTCGACAAACTTGCCTCCAACTTTGAGACCACTTTCTTCTCATTTGACATTAAAACCACTGCTCGCCTCAAACTCTCCTCTCTCTGTCAGAAGACTACTAAAACCAATGATGGATTTCAGAAATATATCACAGATTTCCAGAACCTCGCTACTAAAGCTGGCATCTCCGACGATGCCACCTGAAACACTTCAAACCCTCAAATACTGGGGCAAAGTGAGTGAGGTGAGAGAGGAGCTTGTAGAGGGAATGGAGGAGAAACTCTGAGAGAACTTGACTGGGGAAACCAGCCAGAGGTTCCTTGGGTATATATACACTCTGTCTAGTTTGTACATGTGATGACCATATCTAACGATCTACTCTAGGGCAGGCGTGGACATAGGGTATGAGTCATGGACATGAGGGGGCCTCATGGATCAACACGAGGTGGACATGAGGACATCAAATGGAAGAGAAGCAAAGCATAGCCATGCACAGCACGGAGATGAAGAGAAGGCTGCACATGCACAGGATGAGTCATAGAATCTATAGTAAAAGAAAGAGTTCGTCAGAATGTCCTAGAAGGCTTATGTAATGCAGTGCGATAAGATAAGATAAGGAGAAAAGGGGACGTAGTATAAGTGTGAAAAGACATGCTGTAACACCACCTCCCTTCTATGCATCAGACTCCTGGCTGATGGCACCAAGCAACGGCGTGGGGTAGTTGATCATAGGGGTTGTAAACCGCAAACTGGTCGAGGAAGCCAGCACGTAAGTGGAGTTTGGGATTTTTCTCGTGGAATTCATCCAAGGCCACCTGAGCATTGGAGAGATTTGATTTAGGTTCCCAAGTTCGTCCATCTTCGCCGTAGCCACTCCAGTGGATGAGATATTCCCATCCGCGACCTTTAGGGTGTGCGTCTACAATAAAATCTACTTCATATTCGTCCTCCCGGTCCTCAGTCATGTTGACTGGGCCAGGCTGAGAGATGGGTTGGCCATCAAGGCGTTCCCGGTAAGGTTTGATGCGAGAAATATTAACGACAGAATTTTCATGGACTTCGGAAGCTTTAGTTCGGCCGCATTCGGTCCAACGAGTTTAACGATCCGAAAAGGGCCTAGCCACTTTTCAGACATTTTCTTAGATTCCCGTGTCAAGCGGAGGTTATCGGTGGCAAGGAGAACTTGGTCTCCGGGGGCATAAGAAGGTGCGTCTGACCAATGCTTGTCGGCCTGTTTGCGCATTCTATCTTGCGTGAGAGAGAGGTTAGCCCGAACCTCGTCAAAAGTCTTCTCAATTTTATTAGATAGAACATCAGCGGCAGGGGCTTTAGAGCTGCCAGGCTCAACACCCATTCGCGGTTCGTAAGTCCGTGTGACTTCGAACGGGGACTTCTTGGTAGAAGCCGATGTATGGTTATTATGCGCAAACTGTGCCATAGGGAGCCACTCGGGCCAATCCGTCTGATGGTCACAGCAAAATAATCGGAGGTACTGATGGAGGTCGCGATTAACGCGTTCCGTCTGGCCATCAGTTTGGGGGTGATGCGTGGTGGAAAGCTTTGGGGAAATCCCGAGTTGCTTGCAGAGGTCCTTCATGACTTGCGAAGCAAACTGGGGTCCACGGTCAGATACAATAGTCCGGGGAAGTCCGTGGTTAGTCCAAACGTAGGAGAGATATAGCTTCACCATATCTAGGGCGGAAGCGGTTTTCTTTGTCGGAATGAAGCAAACTTCTTTGGAGAAACGGTCCACGACCACTAGGATCGCATCATAGCCGTTTGAGAGGGGGAGATCGGTAATAAAATCTGCAGAAACATCTACCCACGGCAGCTCAGCTGCTTCTAGGGGTTGTAATTTGCCCGCTGGGGGTTTATTTCCTGTTTTCATTTTTTGGCAGGTGTGACATCTAGCCACATATTCTGAAACGTCTGCGGCCATCTTGGGCCAAAAATAGGAACGAGAGATTAAATCCAAAGTTTTGTCTTTGCCAGGGTGTCCCGCTGCTGGCATGTCGTGATGTTTCGTCATCACCTTCATGCGTAAGCCTTCATCGTCAGGGATGAACACCTGGGATTTTCTATTTATGAAAACTCCGTCATCATTCACTTCTGAACCGTGGGACTCTAGGTCCATGATTTGGGATTCGCAGAGTTTCATCGTCACGATCCGAATGAGGTCGAGAATAGAATCCCCATCATCCTGAAGCGTCACAAGTCTAGCCTGAATGGCGTCCGGGGTGATAAACATTATTCCTTTGTTGTCATTTTCTATGCCCTCCGCATAGTCTTCTCTGCGGGAGAGGGCGTCTACTTTCGTCATAGTGGCACCAGGTTTATGAACCCATTCATGGTTAAACCTGGAGAGGTACTGTGCCCACCAGGCTTGCCGGTGATTGAGGTCCTGTTTCCTCATGAACCATTGGAGATTCTGGTGATTGTTCCAGATCTCGAATTTGTGGTGGGTACCTTCCAAGTAATGCCTCCACTGCTCTAGAGCATGGATAACGCTTAACATTTCTTTGTCATACACCTGGTAGTTGCATTCCGCGTCGTTCATAGAGTGGGAATAGAAGGCTACTGGATGCCATTGGTCGTCTACCTTTGCCGAGAGTACGGCTCCGGTTGCATAATCAGATGCGTCTGTCTCAAGTTGAAGTTCGGAGTCTAAGTCAGGGGTAATGAGAATAGGGGTGGTGGTGAACTTCTCCTTGAGCGTGTTAAATGCGGTCTGTTGTGCTTCTGCCCAAATGAAGGGTGTGTCTTTCTTTGTTAGGTCATTCAGGGGTCTAGCCACCTGAGTGTAATCTTTAATGAAGCGTCTGTAGAAATTCGCAAGCCCTAAGAAGGAGTGAACTCCGTGGAGATTCTTCGGTGCGGGCCATTTCAGAATGGCTTCTACTTTGGTACCGTCCATGCGGATACCGTCTGTTCCCATGATCATGCCGAGGAACTCTACTTCCCTTTTGGAAAAGAAGCATTTTTCTGGTTTTACAAATAGGTTGTTTTCTTCTAGCCGACGGAGTACTTCCTTCACGATCCGATCGTGTTCGGCTTGGTCATCTGTTTTTGTGAAAATAAGGAGGTCATCAATATAGACGACCACGACATCTTCGAGGTCGGCAAATATCTCATTCATCATAGCTTGGAACGTTGAGGGGGAGTTGCAGAGGCCGAAGAACATAACCAGTGGTTCGAAGGCTCCTCTGAAGCAGACGAAGGCAGCTTTCCATTTGTCGCCTTCCTTAATTCTTACGTTATTATATCCCCATCTCAGATCCATTTTCGTAAACAGCTTGGCTCCTTTGAGCTTATCCACAAGCTGGGAAATAAGGGGGAGCGGATAATTGTTCCGCACGGTGTGTTTGTTAATATAGCGGTAG
>JBBPTT010001043.1:0-13379 GCA_038094175.1 Boletellus aff. lepidospora
GGAATCAAGGGATCAAAAGATGGTGGCTGTGGGGCTATGCATGGTTACCATCATAGTGAGATGGTGAAGTTGTGACAATGTGAAGAGGTGATAATGTGAAGGGTGTGATGGGTTATTAGGAGAACCACTATTGGTGGCTATGGTTTGGCCGATGTCGAAGGACTCCTAAAGGTTCATTGGTAGTCATTGTAGTCAGGTTGAGAGTAGGGAGACTTATCAAAGGAAAGAAAAGGAAAAACTATAACACACAGAAGCAGTTTTTACAGTGGGAATAAATTCAACTTCTTTGGAGAAATGGTCAACAACCACCAGGATTGCATCATATCCATTGGAGGGGGGAAGGTTGGTGATAAAATCTGCTGATACATCTACTCATGGCAGCTCTGCTACTTCTAGAGGTTGTAGTTTACCTGCTGGGGGCTTATTTCCTGTTTTCATTTTCTGACAAGTGTGGCATCTAGCCACATATTCTGAAATGTCTGCAGCCATCTTGGGCCAAAAATTGGAACAAGAGATGAGGTCTAGGGTTTTGTCTTTTCCAGGGTGCCCTGTGGCTGTTACAGTTGCACTTTTCACACTTATGCTATGTCCACTTTTCTCCTTATCTTATCTTATTGTGTCACATGACACTCTCACATAAGCATCTCAGGACACTTTACATGTTTATCCTTTTATTATAGCTTCTATGACTCATCCTGTATATGCACAGCTTCTCTTTCATTTCCATGCTGTGCATGGCTATGCTCCCTTCCATTCTGCCTTGTTGATGCCTCATGACTTACCATACTGTATCCACACTGCCTAGTGCAGCCCCATGACTCCACATGACTCATGTCCCCAGCTCCTTCTCTTTGTTCTCTCTATATAGTCCTAGATCAGTAGATCTGATCACAACATGTACAAACATATGTAGGAGTATATAAACCCAAGAGATTTGGCTGGAAACCCCAGTCAAATCTTCTTGGATCTTTTCCTTCACAATCCTCTTGGACAATGGTCCTCCTTCTCACCTACTCACTTTGCTCTCATAGTTGAGCATTTGAAGTGTTTCAGTGGCTGGCATGTCATGATGTTTCATTATCACCTTCATGCATAAGCCTTTGTCATCAGGGACAAACACCTGTTGCTTCTGGTTAATGAAAACACTGTCATCATTGACTTCAGCACCATGAGCTTCAAGCTTGAGTACTTGGGTCTCACAAAGCTTCAGTGTGGCAATGTGGATAAGGTTTAGCAAATCATCCCCATCATCCTGAATGGTCACAAGTCTAGCTTGGACATTGTCCAGGGTAATCAGGGTCACTCTCCAATTATCATCAAGAATTCCCTCGGCATGGTCTTCTCACTGAGAGAGGGTGTGAAAGGTATTGTGCCCACCACACCTGGCAACAATTGAGATCCTGCTTCTGCATAAACCATTGCAGGTTCTGATGGCTGTTCCATTTCTCAAACTTGTGGCAGGTACCCTCCAGGTAGTGCCTCCGCTGCTCCAGTGTGCAAATAACACTCAACATCCCTTTGTCATACACCTGGTAATTGCATTCCACATCTGACATGGAGTGTGAATAGAAGGCCACTAGGTGCCATTGTTTGTCTACCTTTGCCAAAAGGATGGTGCCAGTTGCATAATCAGAAGCATTGGTTTCCAACCTAAGCTCTGAATCAAGATCTGGGGTTACTAATATGGATGCTGTGGTCAATTTTTCTTTAAGTGTGTCAAATGTGTGTTGCTGTGCTTCTACCCATACAAAGGGTGTATCCTTCTTTGTGAGGTCATTCAGGGGTCTAGCCACCTGTGCATAATCCTGGATAAAGTGTCTGTAGAAATTTACAAGCCCTAGGAAGCTGCAAACTCCATGGAGATTCTTTGGCACAGGCCATTTTAGGATGGCTTCTACTTTGGTATTGTCCATGCAAATACTGTCAGTTCCTACAATCATTCCAAGGAACTCTACTTTCTTTTTAGAAAAGAAACATTATTCTGGTTTGACAAATAAATCATTCTCTTCTAGCTGATAGAGGACTTCTTTTACAATCCTGTCATGTTCAGCTTGATTGTCTGTTTTTGTAAAGATAAGGAGGTCATCAATATAGGTGACCATGACATTTTCCATGTCAGCAAATATTTCATTCATCATAGCTTGGAACATTGATGGGGAGTTACAGAGGCCAAAGAACATAATGAGGGGTTCAAATATCCCATGGAAGCATATGAAGGCAGCTTTCCACTCATTGCTCTCTTTGATTCTTACATTATTGTAACCTCATCTAAGGTCCATCTTCATGAACAGCTTGGCTCCTTTGAGTTTACCAACAAGCTGGGAGATAAGGGGGAGTGGGTAGTTATTCCACATGGTGTGTTCATTAAGGTAGCAGTAGTCCTGGACCATCTGCTTTCATCTGTCCTTTTTAGAGACAAAGAAGACTGGTGACATCTGGAGGGATTTAGAGGGGTGTATATACCCTTTTCTGAGTTGATCATCAATAAAAGAGGAAACTTCTTCCTGCTCCTGCATGGGGAGGGGGATAATTCAGCCTTTCTTATGCTCAAATGAATATTTTAAGTATATGGCATGATCCCATGGCTTTCTGATCAGCATTCTTTCTGATTCTGCCTGGGAGAAGACCTTAAGCCATTTATGGTACTGCTTTGACACCAAGGCCTCAGCCATTTCTTTGAGTTTTTCTGGCATCTTATCTATGGTAGCCCTTGCACAGTAGGCATCCCATGCTTCATCTTGCTCATTGTCAAAGGTGGCCCTTGAGGCCAAGGAGGGATCCTGGAGTGCTCTGCAGCTTGCAGAGCAATGTGACATTCAGAGATCTCCAGTTTGCCAATTGATCTCAGGGTTGTGGTGGTGCAGCCAATTGAACCCAATGACTAAGGTGCTGTCACCTAGTTTGGCCACCTGGGCAGTAAGTCATTCTCTGTGTCCCTGGAATTCAACAAGGATATTGGCAGAGTGAGTGATGTCTCCTGCATGGTTCTTCATGCCATCAATGTTGAAAATAGCAATGGGATGACAGAGGGGTTTCATTCTGATCCTGTGTTCCTGAGTCTGCTTCTCATCAAGGAAGGTGTCATTAGTGCCACTGTCTAGCAGGGTGGTCATGGGGAAAAAGGGGGTCATCTGAGAGGAGGCAATGTTCATATCAAGCCTAACCTCATTTGGAAGCCTCATGCTTCAGGTAAATACTGCCTCCAGGATTTCTTCATCTCTGGCAATAATTCTTTTTATAGTTGTTTTAGGAGAATTAAGCACAGGTTTGTAGTCCCTGCTGTGCTCATTAATCTGAGATGCCTCTGAAACTGTATCTGTGGGATCAACCTCAGATTCATCACTGTCATATATTTTAGTATTGCCATGGGAGTATAGAGATGAAAAGGAGTTTAGAAATGTAAACTCCATGGCAAGAGCACCTGGTCCACTCAGGCTGCCTTGCCTTTTCCCTTCTGCTGGGATTAGGCCCTTCTTATGAAATATTCCTGGGCCTGGTCAAAGGTCATGCCCCTTAGGGCCTTCCATGGGTCATCTACCAACATGGGACCTTCTTCAACCTGGACCCATTGGCCTACTGGCCCATGCTCATTGGAGGAAGAGGGGGTGGTGGGGGTGGTTTCTTCTTGCTTGGCCACTCAGGCCTTCTTTCTGCCTCAATGGCATTCCTTCTTATGGTCTCCACCAACCCATTTGCAGTCTGGGCACACAATCTTTGGTTTGGGGCAGTCCCTGATGCCATGTCTCTCTTTTCCATAGTTGAAATATAAGAAACCCAAGCCATTCTTCTTGGCAGGGGTTGAGGAAGTTGTGGCCACATTGGCCTTCTTGTGCTTGTGGCACTCCAAGTAGCTCCAGGAGCCAGCATTCACCATTCAGTATTCTTCAAAGGCCCAACCAATCATCCTGACCTCACAGAGTGTGTCATCAATCATTCTCTTACAACAACCCTTGGTGAAGAGCTCCTTTCTTATCTCCTCAGAGACCCCATGCTCCAGAAGATGTACTCCAAACATCTGGTCTACCTGGGCCCAATTCTGGAGGATGTGCCAGGTAGTGATGAATGTATTGATGTCAGTATTACTCTGTTTCAGGGTGGTGAGCTTGTTGAGGGCATAGTCTCTTGAGTGTATTGGCCTGAAAAGACCCTCAATTTCTTGTTTCAGAACCTCTGGGTCCACAAAGAGGGACTGATCCTGAGCAAGCTTCTCAAGCTTGGATTCAGTGAAATGTCTGGCTTTCAGCCCTTTGAGGTGCAAGAGGACAGCATATGCCCTGTTCTTATTGGTTTGGTGAACAGGAGGGGGTGTGAATGGGTCATTTGGGTCCAGCTGCACCTCCACCTCCTGAAAGCACCTAGGGTTAGCATCCAGCCAGGCCTGCATCTTCATCCACCATTCTTCAAATTTCACTTTCAACCCATCATAGTCCCCTGGGTCAGCAAAGAGTTCTATTCATGCTGCTGGTGCTGTTGGGGGCAGGGCTTGCTCTTCAAGCCAGCCTTGCAGGCCTACAAATTCTTTGACCTGTTGGCCAGCTTCCTGTACCCTCTGCTCTGCTTCTGCAGCCCTCTGGGTAGCTTCTTCCTGGGCCTGGACTGCTTGGTCTCTTTGTTGCATAAATTCATTAATTCTTTGTTGTTATAGATCCAGGGTCACTTGTTGCTGCTGCAGGAACAGAGCTTGTTGTTCAAGCTGTGCAACAATCTGATCAAGATCCATTGTTACATAGGGGTACTAATGGGGCTAAGGATGATAGGGTTTGTAAAACTGGGTCTTTAAACAATCCTGAGGTCATAAGTGTGGGAGAGGTTGGTTATCATAAGAGTGGGGTTCCCTTTCTACTTTCAGGTGAATCCAAGCTCTGTCTTCTCAAGCAGGTGTGTGGTGACATCTATCCTCCAGTTCTGGTGAGGGTGTGAGGGATGGTAGGGGGCTTGACCTTTCTCTCAGGTCATATCCTTCTCATATGATCCTTTCAACTTCCACTGATAAAACATCCCCAAGATTCTCTAAGCACAATGTGGCATGTACCTCCAATGTACCAGCTAGTGCCAAGAGCAGATCTTCTGGCTCTGGATATCTGAGATTGGGGAGGGTGAGTAAAAACTCAGGGATCCTTCACTCCCTGGGGTGTCTGCATGGCAGTTGAGGGCAAGGAGGGCAAGAGCAGCTGATTCCACTTCTTCTGATGCAAACAGGTCAATGGTTTTACCTGTGTACTGAGAACTGTTATGCTGAGCAGACACTTGTGTCACTCTAGCAACCTGTGAATGGGGTGGACTCTCACTAAGAGATCAACAGCATCCCAGACACCTAGGAAAGCAAGGGAAGCTCCTGACAGAGGCGAAGAAATGAGGCTAGGACTCAGAGGGAGATCTGAGGACTCAAGGGACACAAGGTATGCGTGTATTGCATGAGTAAGAGTGAAGATAAGTACAAGGTAACTAATGGTATGGATAGCTAGTTATGTAAGTAATGAGCTATGGGACTTGGTAGAAAGTGAAGTACTACTCAGTAGTAGAAGGTAGCTAGTGAAGTGAAGTGAGTAAAAAGGGGCTACCAAGAGACAAGTGAATAGAGCTAAGAACTAAGGATAAGAGGACATGTAGGAATGGGAATGAGTACATGTTCTATGCAAATAAATGGTGGAAGCTAAAGAAGTACAGAAAAAGGTAGAAAACTGTAACATTACCCCCTTTGTACACTTAAACTCCAGGTTTAAGATGTTTCAAAAGACTTCCCTTTAAAACAATCGATTGACTGTGCTTCAGAGTGAGCAAAGGAGTCCAGAGAGAGCCCAGTTGAAGGCAAACAAAGAGGGTGCTGATAAGGTGATGGTAGGGGGTGAGCAGGGTGAAAATGAGCAAGGTGATGTAGGGATCATGATGATCAGTGAATGATGATGAGAAATGAATGATATGATGTAAGATGTGATGGCCATGATGGTAGCGATGGTGGGTGATGGTCAGGAGTGACCAGGTAACAAAGTTCAAGTGAGGCTAAGGTGGTGAGTGAGGAGGTCGTCCTGGGTTGAAGGCCAGGTCAGTCCATACCTCTCTGACAGTCCTTTGGAAGGTGCATGAGCCAGGCAAAAGAGAGGGCTCAGGATACAATGACTGGAGAGATGTCACTGCTTTGTTGAGTGTGGTTTGGACAATGAGCTCAAGGGAGGATTTTTGCAGTTTTGGTGGAAAACCCTAGCACTGTGACAAGGTACTGCAAGGGCCAAAGACAAGGGAGATGGTCTATGGCTTGGACTAGGGATGTTATGAAGAGTAGCTTGACAAATGGATACAGCAGAGATGGAAGAGGAAGCAGAGGAGCAAGGGGAAGTGGGGATGGACATGGTGAGGAAAATCAAGTATAGAACCAGTATAGTGTGAAGAAGGTGGCAAGGAGGGAAACAAAGATGAGGGTGGAGAGGAAGGGAATAAAAGGGCAAAGAACTAGGTACATTTGAGATCTATCATAAGTGATGGTCTTTCTTATATTTAGATAAAATGAGGGGAGCATGACGGAGATTACTTTTGGGTTCCCAGGTGTTTTCTGATGAGCCATACCCTTTCCATGCAGTTAGGTACTTGTATCAGCCAGGAGAACCCTAGTGTGCAAGAAGTGCCTTGACTTCATATTCTTCTTCATCGGCAATCAGTGTGGGCAGTGGTCTAGAAAATAATGCTCCATGTGCATCAGTCTGTTTAAAGGGAGATAGAAGTGATGCGTGGAAAACATCATGGATCCTCCATGTGGGGGGAAGGTGGAGTCAGTAAGTGAGCAGTGATAGGACCTGGGAGATCTCAAATGGTCTGTGCCATTTAGGTGTGAGTTTTCTGGATGGATAAGGGATACAGAGATTAGTGGCTTTGAGCCAAACTTTGTCTCCTACTTTCCAAGGGGAGAATGAGTGAGTGGAGTGACAGGTCATGGCCAATCTAGCAGACTCATGGGCAGCTAGGGCTTCCTCTCTGGCTTGGGAAAGAGAGGAGAGGCAATCAGAAAGGGCTGGGAGGAAAGTCTTCCCAAGGACAGGGTAGGAGTGGGGTTCATAGCCCAAAAGGAGAGAGAATGGTGAAGTTTTGGTGGAGCTATGGGGGACAGAATTGTGATGGAACTCCACAGTTGTCAGGAACTCAGACCAGGCACTTGGATTATGGGAGCAAAAGGTGCAAAGGTAAGTCTCAAGTTCCTGGTTGGTTTGCTCAGTTTGGCCATCAGTTTGGGGGTGATAGGCAATGGAGAGGTGAGTGTCATATTGGAGAAGTCTGGCTAGTTCTTGAGCAAAGGCAGAGGCAAACTGGGGGCCTCTGTCAGAGATAATAGAGTGGCATAGTCCAAACTGTTTGAACACATTGTCAAAGAAGAGCTTGGCAACTCCAGCAGCATCAATGGGCTTGTTACAAGGGAGGAGAATTACCCCCTTTGTAAGCCCATGGTCAACCATGACCATGACAGAATGAAAGCCAGAGGAAAGAGGGAGGTCAGTGATCAGGTCAATGGAGAGCTGTTTGAAGGGTAAGGGGGAGGATGAGGGAATGGGAGAGACTGGGAGAACTGTGGGGTGGGTGTTAACCTTGGATTGCTGGCAGACAGCACAGCCAGCAACAAAGTTCCTGACAAAAGTGGTGAGGCCAGGCCACCAGAAGTCCCTTTCAACAAGGGCTTTGATGCAAAATTGGCCCAGCTGGATATCCAATGAAGATGCACTTGTCATAATGTGATTGGAATGAATTTCGCTTGTCCCACTGCACATGCACATAGGCAGTGCATCCCCAGACACGAAGATGTGAGACATCTGGTTTCCAGCCATGCCAGAGTTCGTAGGGTGTTGCAGTGTCCAATGCAGCTGTTGGGCATCGATTCCAGATGTGGACAAGTGCAGCAAGAGCTTCACCCCAGAATGACATTGCGAGGCCTGATTCCTGCAGCATTGCAGTGATTCACTCTGAAAGCACTCGATTGGCATGTTCGGCCACTCCATTCTGCTGTGGGCATGCACGGACTGTGTGCTGGTGCTCAATGCCGGCCTCTGTGGTAAATTTGAGCATTGCATTGCTCATATACTCACCTCTCTTGTCATTGCACAGTATCTTAATCTTGCGCTCCAACTGGTTCTCAGTGAATGCTTTAAATTGCTTGAATGCCTCAAAGATGTCTGATTTCACCCTGATTGGCAGCACAAAGCAATAGTGCGAGTAGTCATCAATGAAAGTCACCCAGTAGCGATAGCCAGAGAATGTGGCCACAGGCAGCTGGTGTACATCCAAGTGGACCAGCTCAAGAGGTCAGGATGCATGTGAACGACTGCCAGGGAATGGATTCGCATGCATTTTGCCAGCTATGCAATGTTACGCTTGTGTGGAGTTATCCAGCAAGGTCAAAGGTTCGACTCTAAGTCCAGAACCAATGAAAGCAACTAGTTGAGCGCACACTCTGAGGTGTAGTGCGAAAACACAAGAGGATCTCTCTAACTGTGACAAGCAGTCTCGAGGAGGCCAGACAGCTACACGTAGATTGTGTAGAACTAGCTAGGGAACATGATATGAACTGGGGTCGACTATATAGTACAGGAATAGGCTGTGCGTACAGCTGTCAATGAGTCAAGATGAGTCATGGGTAACTAGGATGACTGATACATCAGTGCGCAGCATCAAAGATGGGATCGAAGGATCAAAAGATGGTGGCTGTGAGGCTATGTGTGGTTACCATCACAGTGAGATGGTGACGATGTGAAGGGGTAAGGCAACTGGTGACAGAGTAGATGTCCGACGTCTAGTGGTCTTGGTAGAATGGAAAGATCCTAATGGTTCGTCAGTATCCTTCATGGTTGAGATTGAAAGTAGAGGAACTTATCAAGGGGAAGAAAAGGAAAAACTGTAACAATATCCCCTTTGTACATTGGAGATCCCAGCTCCAAGACCTTTGTCCTTAATAGTTTCGTCGTTGGTATTGGAGAGTCGATTTTACTAAGGAAACTCTATCGAGAAAAGCTGAGGGACGTAACTTTTTGTAAGCTGAGAGGAGTTCATGAGCATTGGAGAGATTTGCTGCTGGTTCCCAGGTGTTTTCTGCTGAAGAATATCCTTTCCACTTGACCAGGTATTTTCTTCGTCCCGCATGTCCTCTATGTGCTAGGATGGCTTCTACTTCGTATTCCTCTTCTCCTTCAATGGTGTCGGGTGGAGGTCGAAGGAAATTAGGTCCATGTTCTGGTGTTTCAATGAACTGGGTGAGAAGGGAGGCATGAAAAACAGGATGTATCTTCCAGGAGGATGGGAGACGTAGCTGGTAATTAACTGAAGAAATGACTTTTTCTATCTCGAAGGGGCCTTCTCTTTTTGGGGCGAGTTTCCTGGATGGATAAGGGATCTGAAGGTTTTTTCCTTCGAGCTAAACCTTATCGCCAACTTTGAATGGGGAGAATGTCTTCCATCCCTGTTCCTTGAGTCGTTGCTGGGCATTGATATGAGCAGCTTTAGCTTCTTCTCTCACTTTGTCTAAGATGGAGAGTCGGGATTCGAGAGTGGGAAGAAAGGTTTTGCCGATGGGAGGATATGCTCGGGGTTCGTAGCCCATCATCAAGGAGAATGGGGTTTGTTTGGTGACCAAGTGTGTGGCGGAATTATGAGTGAATTTGGCCATTGGGAGTAAATCATGCCACTTAGCAGGATTTCCATCGCAAAATATCTGAAGATATGTTTCCAATTCTTGATTGACGCGTTCTGTTTCTCCGTCAGTTTGCGGGTGGTAGGCAGTGGATAGGGCAAGGTCATATTTCAATAGGCGGGCCAGTTCTCGAGCAAAGGCAGAAGCGAATTGAAGGCCTCTGTCAGAGATACATCGATCATGTAGTCCGAATCTGGGGAAGATATGTTTGAAAAAGAGGGCTGCTACTCCTGCGGCGTCGATTGTTTTGTGACAAGGGAGGAAATTTACCCCCTTTGTAAGCCCATGGTCGACCACGACCAAAACAGAGTCAAATCTGGCCGATACAGGAAGGCCAGTGATCAAATCCATAGAAATATTCTGGAATGGGCAAGTAGATTCCATTGCATTCGGAACCGCTGGTGGTGCTGTGGGATGAGTATTAACCTTGTGCAACTGGCAAATTGCACATCCTTTTATGAATCAGCGAACAAAGGTGGATAGGCCTGGCCACCAATAGTCCTGCTGGAGAAGGGAAAGAGTTCTGAAATACCCACCATGTCCTCCTGCATCAGATTCATGGATCTCGGTGACTAATTTATGCCGTTGAGATTCGGGAATAAAAAGACATCCCTTGTAGTATAACATTTCGTCCAACCATCTCCAATCTTCGGGGGAGGCTCAAGGAAAAAGGGAAGACCCTTTCTGTAACACAGAGATTGCTTCGAGGGCTACTGGATCTTCCTTAGTGGAATGAATGATCTTCTCACGGAGTTCCAGGTCTATCAGATTGTCGAATAGATTGTTGGGTAATAACACCACATCTTGGTTGTTGGTGGTGGTGTCTAAGTCATCCTTTCTGGAGAGGGCATCAGCTGGTCCCATTTGTGATCCGGGGAGATTCTGATATCGGATATCAAAATCTTGGAGGAATAACATCCATCAGGCCTGTCGTCTAGACAATTTATGGGGTTGTTTGAAATACGCCAAGTTCTTATGATCGGTTTGGACAGTCACCTGGTGTTCTGTTCCAGACAGATAATGTCTCCATTCCTCTAGAGCTCGTATGATGGCTAGTAACTCTCGATCGTAGATATCATAGTTTCGTTCTTCCAGGGAGAAGGTTCGGGAGAAATAAGCACACAGGTGGAGATCCCCATTTCCATCGGTTTGCATAAGGACCACTCCACAAGTGGTGAGAGAGGCATCCGTCATAACTGTGAATGGTTTTGTGGAGTTGGGCATTCTTAATACTGGTTTCGAGAGGAAAGCTTTCTGGAGAGTTTGAAAAGCTTTCTCGCAATCTTCTGTCCAATTCCAGGTTACCCCTTTCTTGGTTAGCTCGTGTAAGGGTCGGCAAATTCCTGAGAAGTCAGGGATAAACTTCCTGTAGAAGTTACAGAATCCGATGAACGATCGGATCTGCTTGACAGAGGTTGGGCTCTTCCAGTCCTCGATTGCCTTGAGTTTTCTGGGGTCTAGGGTGATCTCTCCTGGTCTAACTATCATGCCAAGATAGTCGACTTCCATGATGTTGAAGGAGCATTTACTTAGCTTGAGGAATAAGTCGTTTTCCATCATTCATTGAAGAACTCGGCGAGTTCGTTCTGTATGCTTTGTAGGGTCGTTGGAGGCGATGATAAGATCGTCCATGTATATGATCAACCATCCTTCTGCGATCATATCAGCAAATATGTGATTCATCAGCGCTTGGAACGTAGCTGGTGAATTGCTCTGTCCAAAGAACATGACTGTTGGTTCGAAGAGTCCCACAGGGGTGATGAAGGCAGCTTTCCATCAGTCTTCAGGGGCGATTAGCACGTTGTTGTATCCCCATCGAATGTCCATTTTAGTGAAGATCATAGCGTCCTTAAGTTGATCTACTAGTTCCGAGATGCGGGGTAACGGGTAGGCATTTTTGATCATATGCTGATTGAGGTATCGATAATCCTGGCAAGGTCGGAGTCCACCGTCTTTCTTTGGTACAAAGAAGAAAGGAGAGGCTTGTGGGGACTGAGAGGGGACGATTGTTCCTTTCTTGAGGTTTTCATCAACAAACGCCTTGCATGCTTCTAACTCTTTAGGGTTGAGCAGGTATACTTTCGCTACTCTGGGGACAAATGTATCAGTGAGATCAATATGATGGTCATATTTTCGAGATGGAGGGAGCTTCCCGAGTGGGGGTTCTTCGAAGACTTTCCTGAATTCTTCAAATTCAGGAGGTAAAACCATTTCTTGTTTGGTTTTCTGTTGTTCCTGAGCAATCTCCGTGGATCTGGTGATCTTTCGGATCCATTCTGTCTTGATGTGCTCATCTGGGTCGGTTTTCAAGTATTGTAATAGATGATCTTGCTCGTTCATATTCTGCTGTTGGGAGATTGGGTCAATGGTCTCTGGTAATTGGATTTCTCCTTCAGCCCAGTCGATTTCCGGGTTGACCATTTGTAACCATGTCATTCCTAGAATGACATCTTCCTTTCCACAATTGATGACGAGGAAATCCTGTTTTTCCAGAAGAAGACTTCCTATATTCAAAGAAAGTGTCACTTTCCTTCGTATATGTCCATTACTATTTTCTGTTCCATCTGCATTCGAGGCTTTGATGGGTGATTTCAACTTAGTGGTGGTCCATCCCATTCGTTCTACTAGGTTTCAGTTTATGAAACAGTTACTTGCTCCGCTGTCTACTAGGGAGGAGACTTCGATGTCTTTGTCGGTTCCTTCTTCCTGTAGTAGAGTCAGGAGTCTGATTGCCCGATCCGGGATCAGTGGTAGAGGTACGATGGCCACTTTCTCTTCCATTGGAGGGTTAGTCCTGAAGTAAGTTTCTAAAACCTTTACTGCGTCTTTAGCTGTTACTCCTTTCTTTTGTAGGAGTTCTCTCATTCGTTCGTCTAGGAGTACTTCCTTATCTGATTGAACAGATTCTTGAATAGAGACTCGCTTGGGGCTCGGTTGTCTTTTCCTGGGGTGATTCTTCATGTGACATCCCCTTCGATGACAGATGAAACATCAGTTATTTTGTCAGTGTTCTGTCCACTGCTGGGAGGACAGTCGAATTGCATTAATATTGACATCTATGTCCATAGCATCAGGGTCAAGTTCCTGAGTTTCCTCGGGTTCTTCCTGTATCCATTCTTTGGGTTCGGGTTCAAATGGTTGATTTCGCAATTGTTGAGTCCAAGTTCAGACTAGGTCAAATTGAGCAGCTTTCTCTATCCATTTATGCCACATATCTGGTGGTGGATCTACCGCAGTCATAAGGTTGACCAGCTGGGTATCGACGGCTATCCTAAGCAGGTCGATCAAGATTTCGTGTTGTTGGCCCATGCTTGCCATGGATGCAAGGAGTTCGAATTGAATTCGGAACATGGGGAACGATTTCCTTCCCTGTTTCAGAGTGTAAAGTTGTGATCTCGCATCTGCCTGAGAATCACCTGGGGTGAATACATTGAAGAATCCTTCTTCAAGTTCCTTCAGAAGTTGGCTCATCTGTTTTCTGCTGGTTACCGTGTCTTGTAGGTTCTGATACCATCCTTTGGCAAAGATTGCGGCCATTCCATTTGTCATATTGTTGAGAATAATGACTACTTGCGCTAGCTCATTGTAGACCTCTCGGTTGATTGAAAGGTAAGCTTTCATGGCACCAAACCATCGTTTAGCATCTGAGGTGACTCCGCTAAAGGGGCCCAGATTTCCGGCTCGGATTTCCTGGGGTTCCTCTGGGTCAGCCATT
>JBBPTT010001044.1:0-13378 GCA_038094175.1 Boletellus aff. lepidospora
TCAAAGGAACACAGCCGAAGGCTGTGGAACAGGAAGGAAGAATGTTCTAGAGAAGCACAGCCAGAAGGCTGTGGAACAGGAAAAGAAGAACGGTTAAGTAATACACAGCCAGATGCTTAGTAAAGCTATACAAGTCATCGGCCGATGAGTCAAAGAAACGAGGTAAGCACAGACAAAAGGAGAAAAGGGGCGAGAAAAGAGAAAGAGTAGGGTAAAACGTAACAAGAATATTCTAAGGTATGTTTCTAATTCCTGATTAACATGTTCAGTTTCTCCGTCAGTTTGAGGGTGGTAGGCTGTTGACAGCACCAAATCATATTGTAGGAGTCGCACGAGTTCCCTGGCAAATGCTGATGCAAATTGTGGACCCCTGTCTGATATAACTCAATCATGAAGACTGAATCTGGGGAATATGTTTCTGAAAAAGAGTTTGGCTATTCCTGCTGCATCGATGGTTTTAGTACAAGGGAGGAAAATTACCCCCTTTGTAAGACCATGGTCAACCACGACCAGTATAGAGTCAAAACCGGTGGAAAGTGGAAGGTCTGTGATTAAGTCCATAGAAATATTCTGGAATGGGCGATCCACTTCCATCAGATTGGGGATGGGTGGGGGAGTAGTGGGATGAGTGTTGACTTTGTTTGCTTGGCAGATCACACATCCATGAATGAATTTGCAAGTGAAGGTTGAAAGGCCAGGCCACCAATAGTCTCACTGAAGTAGGGATAAAGTTCTAAAATACCCCCCATGTCCTCCAGTGGGGGATCCATGTAGTTTAGTGACTAGCGCTTGTCTTTGTGATTCAGGAATGAAAAGATGTCCCTTGAAGTATAGCATGCCATCTTCCCAATGCCAGTCATTAGCATTAGCATGGGGAAATAATGAAGAACCCATTTGCACTGCTGTGATAGCATTCTTTGCCAAGGGATCGTCTTTGGTGGAGAGGACTATCTTTTCTCATATGGCTAGATTGATAAGATTAATAAAATGGTCATCGGGGATGAGGACAACATCTTGATTATCGCCAGTAGTGTTGACTTCTTCTTTTCTGGATAGAGCGTTGGCAGGAGCCATCTGGTTTCCCAGGAGATTTTGATATCAGATGTCAAAGTCTTGTAAGAACAGCATCCATCTTGCTTGTTGTCGAGATAGCTTGTGGGGTTGTTTGAAGTATGCTAGGTTCTTATGATCGGTTTGGATCATCACCTGGTGTTCTGTTCCTGACAAGTAATGTCACCATTCTTCTAGTGCTTGGATTACTGCTAGTAACTCTTGGTTGTAAATGTCATAGTTTCGTTCTTCTGGTGAGAAAGTCCAAGAGAAGTAAGCACAGGGATGGAGGTCTCCATTCCCATCTGTTTGCATGAGGACCACTCCCGAGGCTGTGAGGGAAGCATCTGTCATGACTGTGAACGGTTTGGTGGAGTCTGGCATCTTGAGGATTGGTCTAGACATGAAGGCTTTTTGTAGAGTTCTAAAGGCTTTTCGCACTCAGAAGACCAGTCCCAGTTGACTCCCTTCTTAGTGAGTTCATGGAGGAGTCAACTGATTCCAGAGAAGTCTGGAATAAACTTCCTGTAGAAATTACAGAAGCCGATGAATGATCGGATTTGTTTTACAGAAGTCGGGCTTTTCCAATCCTGGATTGCCTTGAGTTTTCCTGGGTCCAGGGTAATCTCGCCAGGTCAGACTATCATCCCAAGGTAGTCAACTTCGGTGACATTGAAAGAGCATTTACTTAGCTTGAGGAACAAATCATTGTCCATCATCTGTTGTAGAACTCTCCAAGTTCTCTCGGTGTGTTCTCCTGGTTGTTTAGAGGTGATGATCAGATCATCCATGTATATGATTAGCCATCCTTTGGCAATCATATCAGCGAATACATGATTCATGAGGGCTTGGAACATAGCTGGAGAGTTGCTTTGTCCAAAGAACATGACTGTGGGTTCAAACAGTCCTACGGGCATGATAAAGGCGGCCTTCCATCGATCGGGAGGGTGGATCAACACATTGTTGTATCCCCATCGGATATCCATTTTAGTGAAGATCATAGCATCTTTTAGCTGATCTACGAGCTTGGAAATGCAGGGCAAGAGATAGGCATTTTTGATTGTGTGCTCGTTGAGATAACGATAGTCCTGACAGGGGTGAAGTCCTCCATCCTTCTTTGGTACAAAGAAGAAAGGTGAAGCTTGGGATGACTGCGATGGCACGATGGTTCCTTTTTTCAGGTTTTCGTCCACAAAGGTTTTGCAAGCTTCCAGCTCTTTAGGATTCAAGGGATAGACTTTGGCTACCTTTGGTACAAAGGTATCTTTAAGATCTATGTGGTGATTATATTTTCTTGTCGGAGGTAATTTGCCTAATGGGGGTTCTTCGAACACTCATCGGAATTCCTTGAATTTGGGGGGGAGCACAGTTTCTTCTTTGTTTGCCATTGCAGCCTGGGCAATCTTTGTCGAGTGGGTTATTTTTTGGATTTCTTGATTGATGTAGGCATTTGGATCGAGCATTAGATATTTCAAAAGATATCTTTGTTCGATCTGATCAAGTGAGTGCATGATCGGGTTTACTGATTCTGGGAGGGTGATTTCTCCTTTGGCCCAGTCTATTTCTGGGTTGACTAGTCAGAGCCAGGACATTCCCAGTATTGCTTCTTCACCTCCACAGTTGATGATAAGGAAGTCCTGTTTTTCTAGGAGCAGGTTTTCCATGGTGAGGGAGAGTGTAACTTTCCTTTGTATTAACCCATTCTCATTTTCTGTTCCATCAGCGTTGGTGGCTTTGATGGGTATCTTCAGTTTCCTGGTTTCCAATCCAAGTTTTTCTACTAAGTCCTTGTTTATGAAGCAATTACTTGCTCTGCTGTCCACTAGTGCGGATATTTCAGTGGTTTTTCCTGTTTTCTCTTCTCGTAGAGAAGTGGGGAGTCGGATTGCTCGATCTGCAATTGGTGATACAATTACAGGAATAGTAGTCATGGGGATTGGTGACACTGAAACACCTTTCCCCTTTAAAAACCCTCCTCCTTCTCTCCTTGGGGGTTTTGCTCGTTTTCCATTGTTCCTTCTTCATTAGAGAAGCAAATTTCGAGGGCCTTGAATGCTTTGGTCTTGGAGATTTGCTTATCTTTTAAGAACATTTGGAACTCTCCTTCTGTCTGTAATGTGCAAGTCAGTGGTGCATTCCTGGATATAGGGGACACTTTCCTATAGTCCATCTCTCTGGTCTTTCCTCTGTTCGAGAAGTTCTTCGTTCGGTGGTTCCTAGTGGAACATCTCACCTTATGGCAGATGAAGCATTTGTTATTTCTGAAATGCTCCACTCGTTCTGCTGGCGAAAGCCTGATCATGTCAATGTCCATTGTGTTTGGATCTCTATGGGCTCTATGGGAAGATCTGGACGCATTTGGTTGTCCTTGTCCTGTTCTCAGGAGTTGGGTCCTGGTCCTGATCTGGTCAAATTGTGCCGCTTTTTCCATCCATTTCTGCCACTTCTCAGGGGCTGGATCTACCACAGTCATAAGGTTCACTATATCCCCATTTACTGCCACCCTAAGAAGGTCAATCAAGATCATGCTTGATGTCCCATGCCTGCGTTGGCTACTAGTAGCTCAAATTGAGCCCTGAAGTTGGGCAAAGTTCCCCTGCCCTGTTTCAAGGCATAAAGCTTTGATCGCACGTCAGCTTGAGCATCTCCTGGAGAAAAGGTAGTGAAAAAGTCTTTCTCCAGATCTTTGAAGGTGATGTTAATCTTTCCTAGAGTGGCGTCGTCCAGTTTCTGATACCAGGCTTCTGCAAAGGTTGCTGCAAGTCTGGTTTTCATATTGTTAAGGAGAATCATGATTTGTGCTAATTCGTCATATACTTCATGGTTTAGCAAGAAGTAAGCTTTTATCACCTGAAACCATCTCTTAGCATCCTCCGCTTTCCCACTGAATGCTTCTGGACATCCTACTCTAATCTCTGATTTCTTGGTTGGTGTCGGGGCTGGGGAGGGCGTCGGGAGGGGAGTACTAGGTGCAGGTGGTTGGTGAGTCATTTCTGTGGGGATTGGGGGTGATACGCTGATCGGAGATGGTTCTCTAGGAGTGGAGAAGCCCGTTCGTGCTTCCTCAGCTGGATCTGGGAGGATGGAGATGATTGGAGGGGCTGGGGATACTTGAAAAGGACAATGAAGTCTCCTCGGTGGTTGAAAGGGATTCTGGGGAACATGCAGCCCTCCAGGAACTCTTCGTCTTTCTGGTTGTGGAACTGGGGAGTTGGTAATGTATCTTTCCTCCTTGTGATCGGACTCCTCAGGCAGTCTAATCCTGGATCAAGATGTGTTGGTTGGTGATGGTCCCTCTGCTTGTTATTTCAAGCAGGGGTAGAATCTTTTCTTAGGTGAGTCTGGGTCAGTGAAATAGTAATGTGTATAGGGCCAATATAGCTATGGCACTGTCCACCAGTCGCAGGATGGTGGTGATTGCTAGAACAAAGCCTAGGACTAGCAGCTCCAATCTTCTTCCTGAAGATGATTTCGTGGTGGTCGTCCGAAGTCCTTCTGCTAAGAAGCAGGGACAATAATGAAGCTAGTTCTTTTGTTATGCTTGCGTGGAGCTATCCAGCAAGGTCAAGGGTTTGACCTCTTAGTCAAGAACCAATGAAAGTAACTAGTCGAGCGCACACTCTGAGGTGTAGTGTGAAGACACAAGAGGATCTCTCTAACTGCGACGAGCAGTCTCAAGGAGGCCAGATAACTACACATAGATTGCGTAGAACTAGCTAGAGAAAAAGGTAATACAGGTCATGAGTCATTATATACCACTAAGTATCTATCATGACTAAGAATCGGCTGATGAGGAGTCAGGAGTCATGATGAGAAGACTGCGGTATCCAGGTACAGATGGAACACGAGATGATGCAAGAGAATCATCTTAGGAGAGAAGTGTCCGAAAGAGAAATGGGCGCATCAAGATCAAGACTAAACTGGGGTGGCATGGGAATGGGGTACAGGTCAGAAAGAAGATGACTATCAATAGAAGTTACAAGTTTGGAAGCATAGGTAGATGGGGAAGAAAAACTCATCAGGGTTATACCACGTCGTGCTGGTCAGGATAGGGTGGCATTTCTTGTAACAGTAGCTACCCACCGTCTCGTACTCCACTCCCAACAACCCTCTCCCAAGGATCCCTCCTCCCCAATCCTGCCTGTTCAAATCGCGACCCCAGTCTCTCCATCCTCCTCATCTGCTGGGGAGACCACCCTCGTCAAATCCCAACCAATTCCATCGACCCCTTCCTCTTCCTCTGAGGATATTGACGAAATTATCCACATGCCACCTGCCACCTATCTCATCACTCTCCCCAATGGCACCACTGTCCTCTCCTCGCCCACTTGAGTCCTCCCTCATCCCTTTCATCCCACCCCAGCCACTCCTACCTCTCGATGTCACAATTGTTGTGAGCTGGGACATTATGTACAGGACTGCACTCAATACTCCTGCCCCCATTGCCACCAATTTGCTCTGGGGCATCATGTGAGAGAGTGTCTCTCCACACAATGTGGCATATGTCGACACTGGGGACATGCAGATAGAGTCTACCCCACACGTATTTGCTTGGGTTGCAATAGATCTGGTCACGTTCTCGACAACTGTCCATTTGAACATCTCACTCTTGCACAGGCTACCTCCATTTTTGGAGGAGGAGTGTCTTCTTCAGATTGAACCTGGAGTTCAATTGTACAGCGGGGGTAATGTTACGATCTTTTCCCTTGCTTCTACTCTATTCCTCATTTGTATTGAATCGCTTCACTATGCCGGCCCATACAGGCTATTCTCTCCATGTTTTACTCATTACCTCTTTGTCTTTGGTCCGACCCATTCTTCTATTTCAATCCTATCAGATCTTTCCTCTTAACTACTGTTCCTGTGCCTTGATGGCTGCTTGTCTCTTAGTCATTTGTTCTACAACATTCTATAGGCTTCAATGCTGACACATCTCTGCCTATATATACCATCACCACACTTGTACTTTCTTTACTCTTGTTCTGCACAATTATACACAGTCTTTTGTCACTCCACTTCAATCCCTCAAAGAGTCCCTCATCACTAAGTCCCTCAGGCTTGAGTACTCCTCAAACCCTTGTATCCTTGTTCTCCTAGGCAGTCAGGACACTGTTGACCTCTTGGTGAGAGTCCACCCTGCTGCAGGTTGCTTGAATGACATGAGAGTGCATTTAGTGTAACACTTGTTCGAAGAGCATATTTGATGAGTTTTTCGTCTCCTTCTGATAACCGTTCCGATTTGTTAACTAGTAGTGATATTCATTTTCCTGTGGTCTCCTATCCCATTACTATGCCT
Source organism: Boletellus aff. lepidospora (assembly GCA_038094175.1). Lineage (NCBI taxonomy): Eukaryota > Fungi > Basidiomycota > Agaricomycetes > Boletales > Boletaceae > Boletellus > Boletellus aff. lepidospora. Next base: position 6,347 of record JBBPTT010001044.1, read on the forward strand.
CCCATCTTTGATTCTTCCCTTGATGCACCCATACCATTAATGGACATATTCTCCTCAGGTGATTCTTTCACATCACCCGTGTTCCCATTCTTCCCTATATCGATTCTCACATAGTAACCTCTAATGACTCCTTCGTGGCTGATTCTTAGTAACTCGTTGATACCAGATTGTATATAAACCCCCATGCCATGTATTACTATTCCCCAGCTAGTTCCTGTTACAATTTTCACCCTTGCTCCTCGTATCTACCTTGTTTCCATCCTTTCTCTTCATCGTGTAGGCCCTCTTATCTTTGCTGAGCATTTCAATCATTTCCTATTTGTCTTTGGCCCATTCTCCTGTGTCATCTGAGTCATCTCGGATTACTTCCCTTAGTTACCTTCTGTACCTGGTACCTGCTGTGCTTTGATAGTAGCAGCTTAGCTCATAGTTCTACCGTGTTCCATAGGCTTCGATGATTACTCATCTCCACCTATATATACCTTTACTACACATGTCGTTTCTTTACACTTGTTCTACATGAATACACACAGTCTCTTGTCGCTCCCAAGTCCTCGAGTGTCCCTCGAGTCTCTTACCCCAGAGAATCCTCAGTCCTCGAGTACCCCTCGAGTCCTTTGTCTCTCCTTGTTCTCCTAGGTGGATAGGATGCTGTGACCTCTTCGTGAGAGTCCGCCCTTCCACAGGTTGCTTGAACAACACTAGACGTGCGTTCAGCATAACAGTTCTATGCAATCTACATGTAGTTGTCTGGCCTCCTCGAGACTGCTTGTTGCAGTTAGAGAGATCCTCTCGTGTGTTATGCTGAATGCACTCTCGTGTCATTCAAGCAACCTGTAGTAGGGCAGACTCTCACGAAGAGGTCTCAGTGTCCTAACTACCTAGGAGAACAAGGGGAGACTAGATCCAAAAGGATCAAGGACTTTGGACTTTAGAGGAACTGAGGGACTGAGGAGCGACCAGAGACTGCATTGTATTGCGCTAGTCTAGAGTAAAGGAAGTACAAGTGCTCTAGACTAACTAAGGGTATGAGTAGCTAGTTTGTGTAGGTAACTAAGCTAAGGACTTGGTAGAAGACAAAGGTACTACTCAGTAGTGAAGGTAGCGAGTAATGATGAAGGAGTAGGAGCTACCGTAATAGGGAATCTAGAAGAGGAACTAAGGACTAAGTATTAGGAACAATGTAGGAATGGAATGAGTACATGTTCCACACAAACACAGGTGGAAACTAAGGGAAAACGGTAAAAGAGGAAAAACCGTAACATTACCCCCTTTGTACACTTAAACTCCAGGTTTAAGCAATTACGAAAGACTTTCCTTTAGAATGGTCAATTGACCGTGCTTCAGGGCAAGCAAAGGAGTCAGGAAAGAGCCCAAGCGAGGGCAAACAAAGAGGGTGCCGATAAGGTGACGGTGGGGGTGAGTAGGGGTGAGGAAGCAAGTGGGTGGTGTAAAGATTGTGATAATCAGTGAGTGATGATGACAAATGATGGGAATGACATAAGATGTGATGGCCGTGATGGTAACAATGGTGGGTGATGGTCAGGGATGACCAGGCAACAAGATCCGAGTGAGACTAGAGTGGCGAGTGAAGAGGTCGTCCTGGGTTGGGGGCCAGGTCAGTCCATACCTCTCTGACAGTCCTTTGGAAGGCACGCAAGCCTGGCAAAAGAGAGGGCTCAGGATACGACGGCTAGAGAGATGTCACCGCTTTGTCGAATGTGGTTTGGACAATGAGCTCAGGGGAGGGGAATTTTTGCAGCTTTGGTGGGAAGCCCCATCACTGCGACAAGGTACTGCAAGGACTACAGAATACAAGAGAGGTATTGGGCAGCTTGAGACGAGGTAAGTAGGTGGGTTGCACTGGGGTGTTTCGAAGGGTGGCATGGCAAACGGAGGCGGCAGAGATAGAAGAGGAGGAGGACGACTGGGGGGAGGTAGGAATGGACATGCTAAGTGTAGAACCAATAGATGGAGAAGAAAGTGGCGAGGAGGGCGATGAAGATGAGGGTTGACAAGAGGAGAACGAAAGGGCAAAGGACTAAATACATTTTGGAGAGCTATCATAAGTGATGGTCTTTTTTATATTTAGATAAAATGAGGGGGGCATGGCGGAGATTAGTTTCTGGTTCCCATGTATTTTCGGAGGAGCCGTAACCTTTCCATACGGTCAGGTACTTGTAATGGCCAGGGGATCCCCAGTGTGCAAGAAGTGCCTCGACTTCATACTCCTCTTCATCGGCAATCAGCGTGGGCAGTGGTCTAGAAAATGATGGACCATGTGCATCAGTCTGTTTAAACGGGGATAGAAGGGAAGCGTGGAAAACATCATGGACTTTCCATGTGGGAGGAAGATGGAGTTGGTAAGTGAGCGGTGATAGGACCTGAGAAATTTCGAAGGGTCCGTGTCGTTTGGGGGCAAGTTTCCTAGATGGGTATGGGATGTAGAGATTCGTGGCTTCAAGCCAAACCTTATCTCCCACTTTCCAAGGGGAGAAGGAGTGAGTGGAGTGTCTAGTCATGGCCAAGCGAGCGGAGTCATGGGCTGCAAGGGCCTCTTCTCTGGCTTTGGCTAGAGAGGAGAGGCGATCAGTAAGAGTGGGGAGGAATGTTTTACCCAGGGCAGGGTAAGCCTGAGGTTCATAACCAAGGAGGAGGGAAAATGGAGATTTCCGGGTAGAGCTGTGTGGGATGGAGTTGTGGTGGAACTCTGCCGTTGTTAGGTAATCTATCCATTCTAAGGGATTATTAGCACAAAAGATGCGAAGGTACGTTTCTAGTTCCTGATTGGTTCGTTCGGTTTGACCATCGGTTTGGGGGTGGTAGGTGGTCGAGAGGCATAGGTTGTATTGGAGGAGTCTGGCGAGTTCTCGAGCGAAGGCAGAGGCAAATTGAGGGCCACGGTCAGAGATGATGGAGTTGTGGAGGCCAAAACATTTGAAGACGTTGTCAAAAAATAATTTAGCAACACCAGCAGCATCAATGGTTTTAAGACAAGGGAGCAGAATTACCCCCTTTGTAAGGCCATGGTCGACCACGACCATGACAGAATCGAAACCTGATGACAAAGGGAGGTCCATGATGAGGTCTACCAAGATCTGTTTAAAGGGGAGGGTGGAGGTGGAGGGGATGGGATTAAGTGGAGGGACAGTGGGATGAGTGTTGACCTTGGACTGTTGACAGAGGGCGCAACCAGCGACGAAGTTCTTAACGAAGGTGGCGAGACCTGGCCACCAATAGTCACGTTCAACCAGAACCTTGGTGTGAAACTGTCCAGCATGGCCGGAGACAGGGGAAGAGTGGAGGGAGTGGAGGAAATCAGAGTGAGTGTCAGGAGGGACGTAAAGGCGATCCTTAAAGTATAGTTTCCCATCATGTAGGGACCAGTCAGAGAGGGAGGAGCGAGGGAATAGAGGAGAACCATCCTTGAGAGCATTGACTACTCGGAGGACCAAGGGGTCAGAAGGGGAGGAGGCGGAGATTTTGTCCGCTAGGGCAAGGTCAAAGGCAGCGATGATAGTGGGTTCTAGGAGGATGGGGGCAATGTTGTTGAGGGAGGTATCGACAGAATCCCGTCGAGAAAGAGCGTCTGCTGGTCCCATTTGTGTGCTGGGGATGACTTTCCAGGTGATATCAAAATCCTGGAGAAGAAGTGACCAGCACGCCTGTCGGCGGGAGAGTTTTCGAGGGTCTTTGAGGTAGGAGAGGTTTTTATGGTCCATGAGGACGGTGACCAAGTGAGGGGTGCCAAGGAGGTAGTGTCACCATTCTTGTAAAGCAAGGATGACAGCTAGAAGTTCCCTGTCGTAGATGTCATAATTTCGCTCCGCGGGACTGAAGGTTTTAGAGAAGTAAGCACAGGGATGGAGATCACCATTGACATCTGCTTGGAGGAGGATAGCTCCAGCTGCAAGAAGGGAGGCGTCGGTCATTAGGGAAAATGGTTTAGATGGATTGGGAAGCAATAGGACTGGCATGGAGGCGAAAGAGGATTTGAGAGTGGAGAAGGCCTTGTCTTGGAGTGGGGTCCATAACCAGGGTTCATCCTTCTTAGTGAGAAGGACAAGGGGGGCCACGATGTTGGAGAAGTTGGGGATGAATTTTCTGTAGAAGTTAGCAAACCCAAGGAAGCTACGGATCCCTTTGACTGAGATGGGGGGTTTCCAATCTGCAATGGTGGTCAGTTTGATTGGATCCATCTCAACCTTTCCTTGGCCAATAATCATCCCTAGGTACTCCATTTTTGGGGTGTCGAAAGAACATTTGGAAAGTTTCAGCGAGAGATTGTGATCCCGGAGTCTTTGGAAGACTCGGAGAGTACGTCAGTGGTGAAGTTGGAGGTCGTCCTTGGTGTGTATGCCAATGTTGTCCATATAGATCTTTAGCCAACCTTTGGCGAGAATGTCAGCAAAGATATGGTTCATAAAGCTCTGGAAAGTGGGGGGGGCATTGTTAAAACCAAAAAACATGACCATGGGTTCGAAGAGACCGAGGGGAGTGATAAAGGCTGCTTTCCACTGATCTTCTTCTCACAGTCGGATGTTGTTGTAGCCCCATCTGATGTTGAGTTTTGTGAAAATGGTGGATTCTTTCATGTCATCAATAAGGTCAGAGATGAGGGGAAAAGGGTAAGCATTTCGGATAGTAAACTCATTAAGATACTGGTAATCTTGGCATGGGCGAAGGGTGCCATCTTTCTTTGGAACGAAGAAGAATGGCGAGGCTTGAGGGGATTTGGAAGGGATGATTCAACCGGTTTTGAGATTTTCTTCAATGAAGGCCTTGCATGCTTCTTTTTCAGCAGGGTTGAGGGGGTATACCTTAGCTATTTTTGGGACGAAGGACGGTTTCAGTTCAATGGTATGGTCATATGGTCGATGTGGAGGGAGGATGCTAAACATTTTCTCGGAGAAGACATCCGAATACTCTTTGCACCAGGCTGGGACTTCCTGTTCCTTGGGGGTTTCCTGTTGTGCTAGCTGAGTGGAGAGGGTGATTTTATTGATGGAATGGGGTTTCGAGGGACGAATGGTGACGGTTTTGGCGATCCAGTCAATGTCAGGGTTTTGTTTGGTCAGCCAGGAGGTTCCTAGGATTACTTTTCTTTCTCCAAGCAAGGTTACCATGAACTTGATATTTTCCGAGTAGGAGGGGAAGATGGCTTTAGCAGAGATGGTGAATTGGACAATTCCTTTTCGGTTGGGAGTTCCATCCACACTGGTAGCAGTGAGGGGTCAGGTCATCCGGCGGATGCTGGATCAAAGAGATGGTACTAGGCTGGGGTCAATGAAGTTCCCAGTGGCTCCACTATCAATGAGGGCGATGGTGTCGATGGTTTGAGAGTTGGACTGTAGGCGAACGGGGATACGGATTGTTCTTTCATTGGGTTTGCCTACTAATACATGAGGGAAGGACGATGTCGAAGCGGCTTCCCTTTCTAAAAATCCGAGGCGAGGCTATCTACCTGCATTCCTCCAGGTTCAAAGCATAGTTTGAGGGTTTGGAGAATTTCTCCTTCTCCCTTTCCTGTGGAACGAAGTTGGGACATGTAGGATTCGAGGGCAGAGGGAGGGGGGGTGGCTGGAGGGGTGATAGAGGGGGAGGATGAGATGTTGATGGCAGTGATGGGTTCATGTGAGCGAGAGGGTCTGGGAGGAGTGGTGAAGGTGGTGCATTTTCCTGCGTTATGTCCCTTTTTCCTGCAACGAAGGCAGTGACCTTCTCTAAAGCATTGGGCCCGTTCCTCTGGAGTGAGCTTCCCTACTCTGAGGGTGTCAACGTCCATGGCATTCAGGTCCAAGGGGGGGGTATTGGTGGAGCAGGTGGAGGAGAAGACGGAAGGTTGGTGATTCCCTCTTTTTAACACATTGATGCGAGCTACTTGAGCATGGAAGGTTTTGGCCTTCTCAATCCATCCGTTGATGGTGTCAGGGATGGTGGCCATGGAGAGGATGAGAGTAGTGATATGTTGGTCAAGTCCTCCTGTCATCATGTGGATAAGGGTGGCATCGTCCGAGATGCCCGCTTTGGCAGCGAGATTCTGGAAATCAGTGATGTATTTTTGGAATCCATCATCAGTCTTTGTGGACTTTTGACGAAGTGAGGAGAGTTCGAGGCGAGCAGTGGTCTTGATTTCATATGGGAAGAAGGTGGATTCGAAGTTGGCAGCGAGTTTGTTGAAGGTTTTCTCAGTTGAGGGGACATTTTTATCAGCCATTCGATCATACCACATTTCTGAAAAGGACACACCACGTCCCTTACTCATTTGGTTAAGGGTGGTCATGATTTTGGCCTCATCGGAGGAGTACTGAGTGGGGTTGATCTGGAAATAGGCCTTCATGGCCTTAATCCATCAGATGGACTCGCTGGGTTCCCCTGAGAAGTCAAGGGGAAGGGCAGCTTTGAGCTCAGGTTGAGTGGTTGCCATTGGTAACGGGAGTGTTGGGGGTAGTGCTGGAGCGGTGGAGGGTGCTGGTGGTGCTAGAATCTGTGGTGCAGTGACTGGGGGTGCGGGCAGAGGAAGGACTGGTGCAGGAGGGGTGACTAGGAGTGCCGGGGTGGATGGTCTAGGTGAGGGAGGTCCTAGGCTTAACTGAGAGAGTGCTGGTGACTGGGTGAGTTGACAATGGACTGGGTTGGTCGAAGATGACCCTGTGATTCTCCTGGGGGATGCTGAGGACTGGGGGGCTAAGGATGTGAAGGGATTGGTCCAAGGAGGCAAGGTGGGCTGAGGTGTATCCTCTGGCTCAGAGTCCGAGGGAGGTTGAAGGTTTCATTGGGAGCGAGACATTGTGCTGGGGTGGCCCTGCTCCTAGAGAGGAGGGGCGAGGGAGACTCTTGTTCTTTTGTTACACTGAATGCACTCTCGTGTTGTTCAAACAACCTGTAGTAGGGCAGACTCTCATGAAGAGGTCTCAGTGTCCTAACTACCTAGGAGAACAAGGGGAGACTAGATCCAAAAGGATCAAGGACTTTGGACTTTAGAGGAACTGAGGGACTGAGGAGCGACCAGAGACTGCATTGTATTGCGCT
>JBBPTT010001045.1:0-13377 GCA_038094175.1 Boletellus aff. lepidospora
AAAGCACAGCAGGTACCAGGTACGAAGGGTAACTAAGGGAAGTAATCCGAGATGACTCGGATAACACAGGAAAAGGGGCTGAAGACAAAAAGGAAGTGATTGAAGTGCTCGGCAAAGCTAAGAGGACCGGCACGATGAAGTGAAAGGATGGAGACAAGGTAGATACGAGGAGTGAAGGAAAGAATTGTAACATTACCCCCTTTGTACAATTGAACACCAGGTTTAATCGGTAGAAGATGGCATTCCTCCAAAGATGCTGGTAGACTGTGCGGGAGTGAGATGTTCAAATGGACAATCGTCGAAGATGTGTCCAGATCTATTGCAACTGGAGCAGATGCAAGTCGGGCAGGCTCTAGCGCTGTGTCCCCAGTGTAAACATACATCACATTGACTGGTGAGGCACTCTCTCCAACGATGGCCTGGAGTGGGGTTGTGGCAGTTAGGACACACGTATCCAGGGCAATTTTCGATGTAATGGGCCAGTTCACGACAATGGAAGCACCAGGTGGTGGGGGTCACAGGAGTGGGACGAAAGGGCCGAGGTAACACGCAAGTGGGAGAGGAGAGGACAGTGGTGCCATTCGGAAGAGTGATCACGTATGATTGGGGAGGAGAGATATGAACAACCTCATTGACTTCGTCAGAGGGGATGGATGGGGGTGGTGGAGACTCAACAAGGGTCGTGTCCAGGGAAGGGGTAGCGGCGCGAGCGGAGGACGGTTGGCTTAAAAGCACAGGGAGCGCAATGGGGGAGGAGTGATCTGGGGAGGTTCACTGGGATCGAAGTATGAGGTTTGAGGAGGATAGGATATGGGAGACATAGGCGTCACGATCAAAAACAGGTAAACTAGCAAAGATGGTACTAAACAATGGGTAAATGAGATTCAACGGTAATTGAGAGACGAAAACATGGAAGCCATGTAAATGGAGGATAGACAGAATGCATTTGGGGAGACGATTAATGGCCAATCGGAGAGGGAGGCCATATCCGGTGGGGCGATCGATGGGGGCAGCATGAAAGTGAAGGGTCTGAGCACAGGTGGTATCATGGAAAAGGTGTACTAATTCCTGAGAGATTTCGTCCTCGACATAGAGGGGAAGAGTCTTGAGGGTGAGGACCAAGGGGGGTTCAGAGAGAATAGCGGAATAGAGGGAGTGGGCAGCGAGGCGGGGGAGGTATGTTGGTTGTACTGGGGTGTTTCGGAGGGTGGCACGACAAACAGAGGCAGTGGAGATGGAAGAGGAGGGAGACAATTGAGGAGAAGTGGGGACAGACATTTCTTAAGTATAAAGCCAGTAAATGGAGAAGAAGGAGGCGAGAAGGGCAATGAAGAGAAGGGTTGCGAAGAGAGGGATGAAGGGGCGAAGGACTAAATACATTTCTGAGGGTTAACATAAGTGATGGTCTTTTTTATATTTAGACAAGAGAAGGGGGGCGTGGCGGAGATTGCTTTCAGGTTCCCAGGTGTTTTCTGATGAGCCGTAGCCTTTCTATGCGGTTAGGTACTTGTAACGGCCAGGGGATCTCCGGTGTGCGAGGAGTGCCTCGACTTCATATTCTTCTTCGTTGGCAACCAGCGTGGGCAGTGGTCTAGAGAATGATGGGCCATGCGCATCAGTCTGTTTGAACGGAGAAAGAAGGGAAGCGTGGAAAACATCGTGAATTTTCCATGTAGGTGGGAGGTGGAGTCGGTAAGTGAGTGGTGATAGGACCTGAGATATCTCGAAGGGTCCATGCTGTTTGGGTGTGAGTTTCCTGGATGGGTAAGGGATGCAGAGGTTAGTGGCTTCGAGCCAAACCCTATCTCCTACTTTCCAGGGAGAGAAAGAGCGAGTGGTATGTCGAGTCATGGCCAGACGAGCAAGGTCATGGGCTGCCAGAGCTTCTTCTCTGGCCTTGGCTAGGGAGGAGAGACGATCAGTGAGGGCGGGAAGGAAAGTTTTACCCAGGGCAGGATAGGCTTGGGGTTTGTAACCAAGGAGGAGGAAGAACGGTGATTTCCGGGTGGAGCTGTGTGGGACGGAGTTGTGGTGGAACTCCGCTGTTGTTAGGTAATCTATCCATTCTAAAGGATTATTAGCGCAGAAGATACGAAGGTACGTTTCTAGTTCCTGATTGGTTCGTTCAGTTTGACCATCAGTTTGGGGGTGGTAGGCGGTCGAGAGGCGAAGGTCGTATTGGAGGAGCCTGGCAAGTTCTTGAGCGAAGGCAGAGGCAAATTGGGGGCCACAGTCAGAGATGATGGAGTCATGGAGGCCAAAACGTTTGAAAACATTGTCAAAAAATAATTTAGCTACACCAGTGGCATCAATGGTTTTGCAACAAGGGAGCAGGATTACCCCCTTCATAAGGCCATGGTCAACCATGACCAAGATGGAATCAAAACCCGACGACAAAGGGAGGTCGGTGATGAGGTCTACTGAGATCTGTTTAAAGGGGAGGGTAGAGGTGGAGGGGATGGGGTTAAGCAGAGGGACAGTGGGATGGGTGTTGACCTTGGATTGTTGACAGATGGTGCAACCGGCAACAAAGTTCTTAACGAAGGTGGCGAGACCTGGCCACCAGTAGTCATGTTCAACCAGAACCTTGGTGCGAAACTGTCCGGTGTGACCTGAGGTGGGGGAAGAGTGGAGGGAATGGAGGAGATCTGAGCGAGCATCAGGAGGGATGTAAAGGTGGTCCTTAAAGTATAGTCTCCCATCATGTAGGGACCAGTCAGAGAGGGAGGAGCGTGGAAATAGAGGGGACCTGTCCTTGAGAGCATTAACTGCTCGGAGGACTAAGGGATCGGAAGGGGAGGAAGCGGAGATTTTGTTGGCTAGTGTGAGGTCAAAGGCTGCAATAACAGCAGGTTCCAGGAGGATGGGAGCTATATTGTCGAGGGAGGTGTCCACAGAATCCCATCGTGAGAGAGCATCGGCTGGTCCCATTTGCATGCTGGGGGTGACTTTCCAGGCAATGTCAAAGTCCTGGAGGAATAGGGACCAGCAGGCTTGTCGATGAGAGAGTTTGCAGGGGTCCTTGAGGTATGAGAGATTTTTGTGATCGGTGAGAATCGTCACAGAGTGAGGGGTGCCGAGGAGGTAATGCCACCATTCTTGCAGGGCAAGAATGACTGCTAGAAGTTCTCTGTCATAAATATCATAATTCCGTTCTGCAGGACTAAAGGTCTTTGAGAAGTATGCACAAGGATGGGGGTCGCCATTAGTGTCCGCTTGGAGTAGGACTGTGCCTGCTGTGAGGAGGGAGGCATCGGTCATGAGCGAGAATGGTCTAGAGGGATCTGGGAGTGATAGAATGGGAGTGGAGGAGAAAGAGGCTTTAAGCGTAGAAAAGGCCTTATCCTGGAGTGGGGTCCAGAGCCAGGGTTCGTTCTTTTTGGTGAGGAGGACGAGGGGGGCCACGATATTGGAGAAGTTGGGAATGAACTTCCTGTAGAAATTAGCGAATCCTAGGAAACTATGAATTCCCTTAACTGAAGTTGGGGGTGTCCAGTCAGCTATGGTGGTTAGTTTGACTGGGTCCATTTCTACCTGTCCCTGACCAATAATCATCCCGAGGTATTCCATTTTTGGGGTGTTGAACGAACATTTAGAGAGTTTGAGTGACAGGTTGTGATCTTGAAGTTGTTGGAAGACTCGAAGGGTGCGTTGGTGATGGAGGTCGATGTCGTCCTTGGTGTGTATGCTGATGTCGTCCATGTAGATCTTTAGCCATCCTTTGGTGAGAATATCAGCGAAAATGTGATTCATGAAACTCTGGAAGGTTGGAGGGGCATTGTTAAAACCAAAAAACATAACCGTGGGTTCAAAGAGTCCAAGGGGAGTAATGAAGGCGGCTTTCCATTGATCTTCTTTTTGAAGTCGAATGTTGTTGTACCCCCAGCAAATATCGAGTTTAGTGAAGATGGTGGACTCTTTCATGTCGTCGATGAGGTCGGAGATGAGGGGAAGAGGGTAGGTGTTTCGAATGGTAAATTCGTTAAGGTACCGATAGTCTTGACAGGGGTGAAGAGTTCCATCTTTCTTTGGAACGAAGAAGAATGGTGAAGCTTGAGGGGATTTGGAGGGGATGATTCGGCCAGTTTTCAAATTTTCTTCAATGAAGGCCTTACAACCTTCCTTCTCTGCAGGGTTAAGGGGATATACCTTGGCTATTTTAGGGATGAAGGAAGGTTTTAGTTCGATTACATAGTCATACGGGCGATGTGGGGGAAGAACACTAAACATCTTTTCGGAGAAGACATCAGAGTATTCTTTACACCATTCCAGGATTTCTTGTTCCTTGGGGGCTTCTTGTTGTGCGAGTTGGGTGGAAAGGGTGATCTTGTTGAGAGAGAGAGGGATCGTGGGGTGAATGGTGACAGTCTTGGCGATCCAGTCGATGTCAGGGTTGTGTTTGGTCAACCAGGAGGTTCCTAGGATGACTTTCTTTTCGCCGAGCGAGGTCACCATGAACTTGATGTTTTCAGAATATGAGGGGAAGGATGTCTTGGCAGATATGGTGAATTGGATGATTCCCTTTCGGTTGGGGGTCCCATCCACATTTGTGGCAGTGAGGAATTGGGCCATCTGACGAATGCCGGATCGGAGGGATGGTATGAGGCTGGAGTCGATGAAGTTTCCAGTTGCTCCACTATCAATGAGAGCGATGGTGTTGACGGTTTGAGACTGGGACTGTAGGCGAACGGGGATGCGAATGGTTCTTTCATTTGATTTGCCTACTAGTACATGAGGGAAGGATGACATTGAGGCAGCTTCCCTATTTAAAAACCCAGTTCAAGACCATCTATCTGCGTTTCTCCAGGTTCGAAGCAAAGTTTGAGGGTCTGAAGGATTTCCCCTTCCTCTTTTCCAGTGGAGCAGAGTCATGACATGTAGGTTTTGAGGGCAGACGGAGGGGAGGAAGCAGTAGGGGCGACGGCTGGAGTATTGGTGGTGGCCGTAGCGACAGTGACGGGTTCTCAAGGGCGAGGGGATCTGAGAGGGGTTGTGAAAGTGGTGCACTTTCCTGCGTTATGCCCTTTCTTTCGGCAGCAGAGACAGCGGCCTTCCCAGAAGCATTGGGCCCGTTCTTCTGGAGTGAGCTTCCCTACTCTGAGGGTGTCAACGTCCATGGCATTTGGGTCCGGGGAGGGAGTGCTGGTGGGATGAGTGGAGGAGAAAAAGGATGACTGATGATTGCCTCTTTTCAAGGCATTGATGTGTGTGACTTGAGCATGGAACGTCTTGGCTTTTTCGATCCATCTGCTGATGGTGTTGGGGATGGTGGACATAGAGAGGATGAGGGTGGTGATATGTTGGTTGAGCCCTCCAGTCATCATATGGATGAGGGTGGCATCATCGGAGATACCCGCTTTGGCAGCGAGGTTCTGAAAGTCGGTGATATATTTCTGAAATCCATCGTCAGTCTTGGTAGATTTCTGACGAAGAGAGGAGAGTTCCAGGCGGGCCGTGGTCTTGATGTCATAGGGGAAGAACGTGGATTCGAAGTTGGAGGTGAGTTTGTCAAAGGTTTTCTCAGTAGAGGGGACATTCTTGTCAGCCATCTGATCATACCACATTTCGGAGAAGGACACACTGCGTCCTTTACTCATTCGGTTTAGAGTAGTCATGATTTTTGCTTCGTCAGAAGAATACTGGGTGGGGTTAATCTGGAAATAGGCCTTCATGGCCTTGATCCATCGGATGGATTTGCTGGGCTCCCCAGAGAAGTTGAGGGGGAGGGCAGCCTTGAGCTTGGGCTGAGTGGTGGTCATAGGTGCGAGGGGTGCTGTTGGAGCGATGGGAAGTACTGGGGGTGCTGGGAGAGCTAGGGCAGGCGCAGGAGGGGTGTTTACGAGTGTTGGGGTGAGTGGTTTAGGCGAGGGAGGTCCTAAACTTAACTGGGGGAGTGCTGGTGACTGGGTGAGCTGGCGATGGACTGGGTTGATCGAAGACAATCCTGTGATTCTCCTCGGTGATGCTGAGAGCTGGGGGGCTAAGGATGTGAAGGGGTTAGTCCAAGGGGGTGAGGTGGGCTGAGGTGTATCCTCTGACTCGGAGTCCGAGGGAGGTCGAAGGTTTCGTCGAGGGCGAGATGTTATGCTGGGGAGGCCCTGCTCCTAAAGAGGAGGGGTGAGGGAGACACTTGTTCTTTTGTTACGCTGAACGCACAACTTGTGTCATTCAAGCAACCTGTGGAAGGGCAGACTCTCACAAAGAGGTCTCAGCATCCTATCCACCTAGGAGAACAAGCAAGACACAAGACTCGAGGGATACTCAAGGTCTGAGGGTTCGATGGGACGAGGGACTTGAGGGGCACTCAAGGACTGAGGAGCAACACAAAAGTACATGTATTCGCGTAGAACAAGTGTAAGGAAAAGACAGATGTACTAGAGGTATATATAGGTGTAGATGAGTAATCACCAAAGCCTATGGAATGCAGTGGAACAATGAGGTAAGCTGCTACTATCAAAGCACAGCAGGTACCAGGTACGAAGGGTAACTAAGGGAAGTAATCCGAGATGACTCGGATAACACAGGAAAAGGGGCTGAAGACAAAAAGGAAGTGATTGAAGTGCTCGGCAAAGCTAAGAGGACTGGCACGATGAAGTGAAAGGATGGAGACAAGGTAGATACGAGGAGCAAAGGAAAGAATCGTAACACCGACATGTCCACAGTTGATGGTGATGATCCTGCTAGTGATTGCTGTACACCCCATAGTATATAAGACTCTGTACATACACTGTGGTAGTTTAGTTTGATATTGATTTAATCACCCTCCAGTCAGTTCCGACCACCCTCCAACCCATCTCTGACCCTCCGACCTCCGAGGACGCAAGTACAAGGGAGCGACACATAAGTCTTGCTCCGAGTCCTTGCCACTTCGCCCTCATGTCCCTCTGCGCATACAGTCTGGACATCGTCGGACTTACCTGGAGGACCGGATTTAACAGCATCTGTCATTAGGGAGAATGGCCTAGATGGATCAGGAAGTGATAAGACAGGAGTGGAAGAGAAGGAAGACTTGAGGGTGGAGAAGGCTTTATCCTGGAGTGAAGTCCAAAGCCAGGGTTTGTCTTTTTTGGTGAGGAGGACGAGAGGGGTGATGATATTAGAGAAATTGGGGATGAACTTTCTATAGAAATTAGCAAATCCAAGGAAGCTATGAATTCCTTTAACTGAGGTGGGAGGTTTCCAATCAGCAATAGCCATCAGCTTGACTGGATCCATTTCGACCTGTCCTTGGCCAATGATCATTCCAAGGTATTCCATTTTCAGGGTGTCGAAGGAACATTTAGAGAGTTTGAGCGAGAGGTTGTGATCCTGGAGTCTTTGAAAAACTCAAAGAGTATGTTGGTGGTGGAGGTCGATGTCATCCTTTGTATGTATGCCAATATCGTCCATGTAAATCTTTAGCCAACCTTTGGTGAGAATATCAGCGAATATATGATTCATAAAGCTTTGGAAAGTGGGAGGAGCGTTGTTAAATCCAAAAAACATGACTGTTGGTTCGAAAAGCCTGAGGGGGGTGATAAAGGCAGCTTTCCACTGATCTTCTTCTTGGAGTCGAATGTTGTTGTATCCCCATCGAATGTCGAGCTTGGTGAAGATGGTGGATTCCTTCATATCATCAATGAGGTCTGAGATGAGGGAGAGAGGATAAGCATTTCAAATGGTAAATTCATTAAGGTAATGATAGTCCTGGCATGGGCGAAGGGTGCCATCTTTTTTTGGGACAAAGAAGAACAGCAAGGCTTGAGGGGATTTGGAGGGAACAATTCGACCAGTTTTGAGGTTTTCTTCGATGAAGGCTTTACAGGCCTCCTTCTCCGTGGGGTTGAGGGGGTATACTTTGGCTATCTTTGGGATGAATGATGGTTTTAGCTCGATCACATGGTCATAAGGTCGATGAGGAGGGAGAATGCTGAACATCTTTTTGGAGAAGATGTCAGAATATTCCTTACACCATTCTGGGATTTCCTGTTCCTTGGGGGCTTCTTGTTGCGCGAGTTGGATGGAGAGGGTGATTCTGTTGAGGGAGTGGGGAGTTGGAGGGCGAATAGTGACTGTTTTGGTGACCCAGTCGATGTCAGGGTTCCGTTTGGTCAACCAGGAGGTTCCTAGGATGACTTTCTTGTTTCCAAGTGAGGTTACCATGAATTTAATATCCTCGGAGTATGAGGGGAAGAGAGCTTTGGCAGAGATGGTGAATTTGATGGTTCCCTTTCGGTTGGGGGTTCCATCCACATTGGTGGTGGTGAGGGGTTGGGCCATCTGGCAAATGCTGGATCGAAGGGATGGCACGAGACTGGAGTTGATGAAGTTTCCAGTAGCTCCACTGTCAATGAGAGCTACTGTGTCAACAGTTTGGGAGTTGGACTGTAGGCAGACAGGGATATGAATGGTTCTTTCATTGGGTTTGCCTACTAGTACATGAGGGAAGGACAACGCCAAGGTGGCTTCCCTATTCAAAAATCTGGGGCGAGGCTATCTATCTGCATTTCTCCTGGTTCAAAGCAGAGCTTAAGCGTTTGGAGAATTTCCCCTTCTTCCTTTCCTGTGGAACAAAGTTGATACATGTAGGTCTCGAGAGCAGGGGAGGGAGTGGGGGTAACAGTTTGAGTATTAGTGGTGGTGGTGGCGATGGTGACAGGTTCACAAAGGTGAGGGGGTTTGAGAGGGTTGGTGAAAGTGGTGCATTTTCCAGCATTGTGTCCTTTTTTTCTACAGCAGAGACAGCGACCTTCTCTGAAACATCGGGCCCATTCCTCTGGAGTGAGCTTCCCTGCTCAGAGGGTGTCAACGTCCATGGCATTTGGGTCCAAGGGGGTAGTACTAGTGGAGTGAGGGGGAGAGAAGAAGGATGACTGGTGATTGCCTTTTTTCAAGGCGTTGATATGTGCAACCTGAGCATGGAAAGTCTTAGCCTTTTTGATCCATCCGTTGATGGTGGTTGGGACAGTGGACATCGAAAGGATGAGGGTAGTGATGTGATGGTCTAGTTCTCCAGAGATCATGTGGATGAGGGTTGCATCATCTGAGATTCCTGCTTTTGCAGCTAGGTTCTGGAAGTCGGTGATGTACTTCTGGAAGCCATCATCCGTTTTAGATGGCCTTTGTCGAAGGGAAGAGAGTTCGAGTCGAGCAGTGGTCTTGATGTCGAAAGGGAAGAATATAGATTCAAAGTTTGCAGTGAGTTTCTTGAAGGTTTTCTCTGTGGAGGGGATGGTTTGATCAGCCATGTGGTCATACCACATCTCAGAGAAAGACACACCCCTTCCTTTACTCATTTGGTTGAGGGTGGTCATAATCTTGGCTTTGTCAGAGGTGTACTGGGTGGGGTTTATCTGGAAGTAGGCCTTCATAGCCTTAATCCATTGAATGGACTTGCTTGGTTCCCTGGAAAAGTCCAAGGGAAGAGCAGCCTTAAGTTCGGGTTGGGTTGTGAAGGTGGTGACTGGAGGTGTCGGAAGGGTGAGGACCAATGCTGGAGGGGTATTTGCCAGTGCTGGGGTGAGTGGTTGAGGTGACGGAGGTCCCAGACTTAGCTGAGAGAGAGCTGGGGACTGTGTAAGTTGTTGATGAACAGGGTTGGTCGAAGACAACCCAGTGATTCTCCTGGGAGAGGGTACGGAGGACTGGGGGGCTAAGGATGCAAAGGGGTTGGTCCAAGGAGTTGAGGTGTGCTGGGGTGTATCCTCCAGCTCAGAGTCCGAGGGAGGTCGAAGGTTTCGTCAGGGGCGAGATGCTGTGCTAGGGTGGCCCTGCTCCTAGAGAGGAGGGGCAAGGGAGACTCTTGTTCTTTTGTTACGCTGAATGCACTCTTGTGTCGTTCAAGCACCCTGTAGCAAGGCGGACTCTCACGAAGAGGTCACAGCATCCTGACTACCTAGGAGAACAAGGGAAGACTTGGGTCTAAGAGGACCAGGGGCTTTAGACTCAGAAGGAACTGAGGACTAGAGGAGCAACCAGAGACTGCGTTGTATTGCGCAGAACAAGAGTAAAGAAAGTACATGTGGTGGTAATGGTATATATAGACTGAGATGAGTCAGCATCGAAGTCTATGGAACAATGTGGAAGGATGAAGTAAGCTGCAACTATCAAAGTGCAGCAAGTACCAGGTATGAATAGTAACTAAGGGAAATAATCTGATATGACTTGGATGACACAGGAAAGAGAACCAAAAATAAACAGAAAGTGGTTGAAGTGCTTGGAGAAGGTAAGAGGACTGGCACGATGAAGAGAAAGAATAGAAACAAGGAAGATATGAGGGGCTAGCGAGAAAATTGTAACAGTTTGCACTTGATGACAAGCCCCTTAATGAGATTCCATTGGCTTATGAACCCTTCACCCAACTCACTGACACCATTTGTGACATGACCTGTCATGCCCTCCACATCAAATCCACCTCTGATACCCCTAAAACCAAGGTCTGAGAACCAGACCTGTTCAACAGAACAGACTTGAGGAAACTCTGCACATTCATAGTTCAGTGCAAGCTGAACTTCCAAGCCAACCCCAAGTCCTTCTGTCATGACCAGTCCAGGGTCACTTTCATGCAATCATACCTCAAGGGCATCGTGCTCGAATACTTTGAGCTGGACCTGCTCAGGTATGTGAACTCCAACCTCTGTCCACTTTGGATGGAGGATTGGGAAGCATTTCTGTTTGAACTACAGTCCAATTTTGGTCTGCATGATCCTGTCATGGATGCCAAGGCCCAACTCGAGCAGCTCTGCATGAGGGATTCCAAGTGGATCTCTAAATACATCATCCACTGGAACAGGCTGGCAAGCCAACTCTAGGAATGGAGTCCCAGAGCACTGTACTGGAGTTTCTATGTAGTGTTATGCTTGCATGGAGTTATCCAGCAAGGTCAAAGGTTCAACAACAAGTCCAGAACCAATGAAAGCAACTAGTTGAGCACACACTCTGAGGTGTAGTGCAAAGACACAAGAGGATTTCTCTAACTGCAGCTGGCAGTCTTGAGAAGGCCAGACAACTATATGTAGATTGCGTAGAACTAGCTGGGGAGCTATGGTACAAAGTGGGTTCGACTATATAGTACAGGAGTTGGCTGTGTGCATAGCCATGATGAGTCTGAGTGAGTCATCGGTAACTAAGGTGACTGATGCATCAATGCACAGCATTAGTAATGAGATCAAGGGATTAAAAGATGGTGGCTGCGAGGCTATGCGTGGTTACTATCATAGTGAGATGGTGAAAGTGTGATGATGTGAAGAGGTGATGATGTGAAGGGAATAAGACCAGTATCAAAGGAATAGCCTTCAGCAACTGTGTGGGTAGGTTTGTATAAGCAGGATCCTAAGGATTCATCAGTAGATGTCATAGTCAGGTTGAGAGAGAGGGACTTTATCAAGGGAGGAAAAAGGAAAAACTGTAACAATACCCCCTTTGTACATTGGAGATTCCAGCTCCAAGACCTTTGTCTTTAATAGTTTCCTCGTTGATGCTGAAGAGGTGATTTTACTAGGGAAATTCTGTTGAGAAAGGCAGATGGATGTAACTTCCTATAGGTTGAGAGAAGTTCATGAGCGTTAGAGAGATTGGCTGCCAGTTCCCAAGTGTTCTCTGTGGAAGAATATCCTTTCCATTTGACCAGATATTTTCTTCATCCTGCATGTCCTCTATGTGCAAGGATGGCCTCTACCTCGTATTCTTCTTCTCCTTCAATAATGTCAGGTGGAGATCGAAGGAAATTGGGTCCATGCTCCAGTGTCTCAATGAACCAGGTGAGAAGGGAGGTGTGAAAAACGGGATGTATCTTCCAGGAGGAGGGGAGACGTAGCTGATAGGTAACCAAAGAGATAACTTTCTTGATTTCTAAGGGGCCTTCCCATTTTGGGGCGAGTTTCCGAGATGGATAGGGGATTTGAAGGTTCTTTCCTTTGAGCCAAACTTTATCACCAATTTTAAATGGGGAGAATGTCTTCCATCCCCATTCCTTGAGTCATTGTTGGGCATTGACATGAGTGGCCTTGGCTTCTTCTCTTGCTTTGTCTAGGATGGAAAGTTGAGATTCGAGTGCAGGAAGGAAGGTTTTGCTGATTGGTGGATAAGCTCAGGGTTTGTAGCCCATCATAAGGGAGAATGGAGTTTGTTTGGTAACTGAGTGTGTAGCAGAATTATGAGCAAATTCAGCCATAGGGAGTAAGTCATGCCACTTAGCAGGATTTCCATCGCAGAATATTCATAGGTAAGTTTCCAGTTCCTGATTGACGCGTTCTGTTTCTCCATCCGTTTGTGGGTGATAGGCAGTGGATAGGGCGAGGTCATATTTTAGCAATCGTGCCAGTTCCCTAGTGAAGGCAGAGGCAAATTGAGGACCCCTATCCGAAATGCATCAGTCATGTAGTCCAAATCTGGGGAAGATGTGCCTGAAAAAGAGGGCTGCTACTCCTGCAGCATCGATTGTTTTGTGACAAGGGAGGAAAATTACCCCCTTTGTAAGTCCATGGTTGACCACAACCAAAACAGAGTCAAACCCTGCAGATGTTGGAAGGCCCGTGATCAAATCCATTGAAATATTCTGGAAGGGGTGAACAGATTCCATTGTGCTGGGAATGGTTGGCAGCATGGTTGGGTGAGTGTTGACCTTGTGCGATTGGCAAATTGTGCATCCTCTGATAAATTTGCAAACAAAGGTAGAAAGCCCTGGCCACCAATAATCCCTCTGGAGTAGGGATAGAGTCCTGAAATATCCACCATGTCCTCCTGCATCAGATTCATGGATCTCAGTGACCAATTTATGCTGTTGTGATTCAGGGATAAAGAGACATCCCTTGTAGTATAACATCTCATCTAACCATCTCCAATCCTCGGGGGAAGCTCAAGGGAAAAGAGAAGATCCTTTCTGTAAGGCAGAGATTGCTTCTAGAGCCACCAGGTCTTCTCTGGTAGAATGAATGATCTTTTCATGAAGATCAAGATCTATAAGATTGATGAAAAGATCATTGGGTAGTAGCACCACATCTTGGTTGTCAGTGGTGGTGTCTAGGTCGTCCTTTCTGGAGAGGGCATCGGCTGGTCCCATCTGTGAACCAGGGAGGTTGTGGTATTGGATGTCGAAATCTTGGAGGAACAACATCCATCAGACTTGTCGTCTAGATAGTTTATGGGGTTGTTTGAAATATGCCAAGTTCTTATGATCAGTTTGGACTGTCACCTGGTGTTCTGTTCCTGACAAATAATGTCTCCATTCTTCCAGGGCTTGTATAACAGCTGTTACAAGAAATGCTACTCCTTGGCGTCGACGAATCCATGGAGCTACCTTGATGAGTTTTTCTTCTCCCATTACATATGCCTTTGATACTGTGTCATCAACTGATAGTCATCTCCCGACGGGTTCAACCACCGTCGCTATGCCCCCCG
>JBBPTT010001047.1:0-13363 GCA_038094175.1 Boletellus aff. lepidospora
ATGTCTGGGTTTCCAATCGGCCAGCGCATCGCCGACCCGCGCATGCTCTCAGACGAGCTGGGCGATTCGAGGTGGGTGGACGAGCCAGGCTCGCTCGGTTCGGGTCGCTCATTGCCCGCCAGTGCGCTCGACATGTACTCCAGCCTCGCCAGCTACACGTTTGGCAGCCCCCGCCCGCCCTCGCGCCCGCCCTCTGAACTCTTCGCCGAGCCCGCAGAGTCGATCAGCCCGCTCTCCTCCTTCCGCCGCAGTCCTGATCGCACCCCGCGTCCCTCCGTCGCCCCTTCTGTCAGCAGTCATCCCTCGCAGGGTGCAGGGTATCCTGTCTCGCCGTTCCCCGCACGTCGCCTCTCTCCTCCTGGCGCCGTGTCCGGGTCCGAGTCTGAGAACAGCCAGGATCCCACCCCATCCACAGCTCCGATCGTCGCTGCCTTTTTCAGCCCCCAGCGTGCCAGCGTCATGCCAGACAATGCTTCCCTGCACACCTTTGGTCATGCCTCGTCCACGCGTGGGTTCGCCGCAGCATCGTCACGAGATGGGGCCGCACCATCCTCTTCCTCTACCTCCGTCACCACTTCCCGTTCCAGCTCTCGTGCCAGCATGCGCACGACAGAGCAGTTTAGTAGTGACGACGAGTATGATTTCGATTATTATGACGGCACTTCCTCTCCCGTCACCTTCGCCAGAGATTATCTCGTCGACATCGACGAGGATGTCGATCTTGACGACCCTGGCCCCTCCACGTTTCAGTCCTCCCTCTTTTATGGCCGTCGAGGTAGCCTCCCCATGGCAATTCCCGGCGCCGACCCCTTTGGTGCCCGTAGCCGCGAGGGCAGCATCCTCACCGTCCGTCGCCCCAGTCGAAGCTGGGACGACTCCAGCACCCACCGCTCGTCCCATAGCGTCGAAGATCCTACCATAGTTCTCCCAAAGTCCGAGCCTACTTCTCGCGCCGGTCGCATCTCACTAGAGGAACAACTACAGGGAAAACAGCCACCCGTCGAGCCCGGCGTGCTCGACGGCCTCGACCTTCAGTATATTCTTTCAAAGCATTCCGAGGGCAGCATACGCTCCTTTGGTTCTCGCCTCTCCTTTGTTCAAGCTGGCGCCGCCGCTCCTCGCAGATCTTCCCCACACATCTCCGCCATTCTCCCCGGTCTGGGAAGCACGACTACACTCCCTTTCGAAGACTCTTTCACGAAGCACCTTCAGAAGCACGACCGTACTTTCGACGCCCTTCGCTATTACTGGTCGTTTCAGCGAGAAAAAGCTGATGCCTCCGGTTCCTCGCGCCGGAGGCAACATGTGCATCACCACCGCACCGACAAGTCTGGAAAGGAGATGCCTTCCCGGACACAAGAGATGTGGCGTTGTGGACACGTCGGTCGCTTCAAGGTCGACAGGCTCGTGTTTAAGCGTACGTTTGCATGATCGCTTTTCCCTTGGTGCCCCCCGGTTGATTGTTCATCATCCCTCGTATTGTCCAAATGTTGTCCTAACAGCCCAGTCTGCCGATCCCGCCAAAGCGGCGCAGCAGCGAATCCAAATCCGACATATTCCAGACCCTTATTCCGCGGGCGGCATTGCCGCTGGACCCCATAGCGTCATCCACAAGCACTCCAGAGCTGTCGCGTTCTCCATTTTCCGTTCCCATGGCTTGTTTTCGGGTGGTCGCCATACAGGAGGAGCAGGCCCCCACCCTCCAACCCACATGAATACCCGAAGTGGGACCATGCTGGCACTGAAGAAGGTGCAGGAACAATATACCAGCACTAAAACAACAAGACAGCTCGGACCCTTTCAGTCAGGTGAAAGAAAGGAGGAGTCAAGGGACAAGGAGGGCAAAGGAAAGAGCAAGAGCAAATCCTCCAGTAAGAGTAGAGGGAAAGGCAAAAGCGACAGGAAACATAATCGCTTGAAGCCGACGGAGAGCACCGAATCGAGCACAGCTACTAGCAGTGCAGGGAGTGTCACTAACAGCGCGATTCAACACATGGCCTCCGCCCCCGAGCACTCTATTATGAAAATTCAACTCGCACTCGGCACGTCGTCTTCTACGACAATCTACAATCACGATTCAGCCATACGCCCACTTTCTTCAGCGTCGTTCTTGTCCTCGTCCATTGCCGATTCTGTCAAGGCCCCAGAGAGTGAATCGTCTTCGGTGTCGCTCATTCGACACCGTGATCACCGTGGTTCAATCGACTTGGAGGAGCGCTTACCCAATCGTACGACCCACGCTGAAGCCTTCAGCACGTTGAACCCGAATGATATTGAAGGTTTTGTCGTCAGGGCCCGTGGTCGTGCTAATGTTGATTCAAGCTCGACGTTCGAACGCATTTTTCGTGTCTTCCGTGGTAACTCCAAACCTGATGACCATTCCGTATCCAACATCCAAGCCAAGGCGTTTCAGCCTCCATGGTTGACCACTGCAGGGCGAGACCAACAAGAGGAGAACGATCGCGTCCTCGACGATCTAAACGCCTCCTTCAGAGATGTCGGCTTGCTGCACACGAACCCTCACAAGCCGCAGAAGACCGTTCCGAAGCAGAAGTCTAGGGAGGGTGTCCTCGACCAGATCCCGGACGATTGTCTATACATGCTCTTGCCCCTTTGGGCTGGCGAGATTGACCCGACGAACGTCTATGCCGAAACCAGCAGCGCTGCGTCATTCGTCACCGTTATGGAGAACCGGCAATTCTTGCTCGTTTATTATGTCCCGTTCGGAGAAGCAAGTCCCAAAGACAAGAAATCAGAGAAGAAAAAGGCAAAGCAAACTCACTCATCAGACAGTGTTGAGTCAGATGCCAAAGCCTCTCTCCCTGCATTCCGCGTCGTTGCTCGGGTCGTCACTTATGACGAGCTGCGGCTGAGCGGTATCCGCATCCCGGGCGACGGTTTGGCCGTCAACGGTCCTGAATGGGAAGCGATCAACTACCCTACTTCTTCTTCTCTTCGGAACGACCAAATGATCGATACCGTCGTCTGTCAATGCCACAGTCGGGAGCGCGGGTTCGACTTTCTGGAGCATGGCCTGCTCAAGCTAGGGCTTTGCACGCGGGAAGAGAATCCCGCTGAAGATATATCAGAGTCTGAAGAAGACGAGCGGGAAGGCAAGACAACGCTCACCCCGATTGGCAGAGCTGCCGTCGAGATGATCTGGCTCGGCTGCCTCGCAATCACAAGCTTTGGTTCTACTTGACTGCCCCCTGGGTTCTTTTTTTTCTGTCTTTTCCTGACTCTTCGTGTAGCATGGTGGGTTATCTCTCATTCATCTGTGCCGATCCTATTCGAGCGTGTTTGTGTCATCTCTTTCTCTGCTTATGAATACCCCACCTCTCTTTCACTCTCGAGGTTTTACCAAATCACCCGCATCTATGAAACGGATCACGTTGCGCCTATACATCGGTAGGATTGAAATTTCTCTGCGCGCCCATGTTTCCATATCACTGCGTATCTCTTGGTCATATTCTACGACTTTCTTGCATTCTCGTTTCACAACTGTACACAGTTTTCACAACCGTATACTTGTTTCGACGTCACACGTCGCTTAATTACTTTGATGTAGCATCAGCTTCGTCCCGATACAGATTTCATGTAACCAACACCGCTCGTACGCTTTTCGAACGTCCATCGAGCGATACAAGAAAAAAGAGTAGGGATACACGACGAATTCAACCAACGTTCAGCATGCGGCTAGTTGGCGCCACAGATCGATAACTCCTTCATCTCTTGGAGGACACCCTCGACCTGCGATCACCTCAGTGGGTCGCTTCCAGTACCACCAGGCAGAAACGTTACCTGAGCATCCAGCTGGCCAGCAGCATAGTCATCGCGGACTTTATCAGCAAAGTATCTGTAGACGGACGTGAGAAAACGTGGACCCGCTCGCGAAGCGAAGCGAGTCACCTCTGCACCCCACTCATCTTTTCGTACCCATCTTCTGCAAACTTGCACTGAATGCGAATCATGGCCTCGAAGCTGGGGTCAAAATAGGGCACGCGGAGATCAAGCAGCTGTGGCAGCTCCCCAATGAGCTGGTCGTTGAGCAGCTCAAAGATTTCTTTGGCGTCGTCATTCTCTTGTTGTGCCTTGCGTTCGTCCGTGGTCAAAGTGACGGTTTCGGGCGACGAACAAATGTTGGCATGCAGCACACAAGGGGTATTAAAAGAAACCAGACCTTGGGCAGCTTGGTCGGATCCTCGCTCGGTTTATCTATTACCTTGCGTAGTTTGCTCCTCGCCGCATCATAATCGAGCAACTTGGGTACGTCGAGTCTGGATGAAGCACCATGCGGAGCGGCCGACAAACGTACCTTTTTGTTGCGCTTCGATATATGCTCGTTGACGACAGGAAAGTACGCGTTCATCTTCCCCAACGGTTCCATGATACATGTACGATATGGCGCATCCTATGAAAACGAAGGCAGGGGGAGAGGAAGAGGATTAGATACGGCCGCGCCTCTCTGAGAACCCGAACGACATTGAAATCGTGAACATACCAGCTCCCTCTGGATGCTGTAGTCGAGATCTTCAACGGCACTCTTGAATGCGTGGCCTGCCATCGCACCGTCAGACGTCCGATCCGAAGCGCTGTAAAACTTCTCGATTGTGTCCGCCAACCGGGCCTGGGCAGAGGTCATCGCTAAAAAGAAAAGCGCGCGCGTTAGACGTTTTACGAACGAGCGTTCGCCCGCTTGCATGATCAACTCTCACACCGCATGGCATCGCCGTATGTCTTGCTATCCTTTTGGAGTGCCTGGCATTCCTTCTCGAACCTGGTGGGGATGGAGTCAGGTTCGAGGGTAAGGAGCCAGAGGCGTGTGTCGGTGGCTCACGCGCGGTATTTGGATTCTTCATCCGCAAACTCGCGGTCTACAGTGCGTTCGATCTGACCGGTCTTTTGCAAGACCTTTGGAGGGACGCGGTTGGTCTGCAGGCTGCCTAGGATGAGGTACTAGCAACTGCGCACCGTGGTGCCTGCCCTGTTCAGGGATTTCTTGAAGCTGGGCAGGGTGTCAGCTCAAACCGTCCGCCCGCGCAACGACTTCTGCGTACCCTGTCCAACTCATGTGGATGGTATGAAGCAAGAATGAATGAATGAACAAATACGCCGAGCTCGCTGCGCCCTAGACCGGGACACCGCGATTACGTAGGCAACTACTTCCATTCAAATCGCTGCTAATTTACATGGGGAACGAAAGAGCACATAGCAACTTCATACACGCTCCGCATCACCTCAATCGGTCTCCCAGACTTGAAGGATTGGGCCCACTCCTCAGTCTCTCGAGCAACGGGGGTCCGCCTCGTACATTAACAGCGCGCCCGCGTCCTCTGCCAGAATCGATTCTTCCTCTGGTGGGCTCGCCCCTGTCTCGTCCACGGGAATTGGTTGTAAGCTGCAGGTTCCGGTGTCAGTCACAAGAACGCTCAAACATTTCCAGACAAGAGTTACCGGAAGACGCTGAGTGGTGCTCATGCGAGACAGTAGGGGTGGATCAGATAGGGCGTCCACCCTTTCCTCCGACATTGGATTGTATGTGTGGCTAGATCTGATCTCGTCTGCGTGATTTCGGTCTGCGGCTACGTTGCGGCTCTGCGCAGACAGCGGATACCTTGGGTAGGTGTCATCATTCCCTAGTCTTCCGTGAGGTGGCTCCCGACGAACGGGTGGGTGAGAAAATTCCTCAGATAGTATAGCATACGTCCTACTGTCATATATTGACCTTGGGGTGTCAGAAGGATAGGACCGAGTGCGATCAGGGGGAGATGGGGGTATACGATAGGCACTAGTGCGACGTTCATCAGATTCAGAGTCAGGACGCCAATCCCGGTGAGCGCGATAGGAATCTGATTGGCTACGACCGCGGTCTTTGGCGATCCAGACATCATCGTGACGATTTCTACGGACTCGGTACTCATGATCATTGTCACCAAATTCCGAGGGTCGTTTCCGTCCTATGGTTGGCGACGTAGCACGCATTGGTTCCGCTCGATGCCCGTTCTGTGGGCGCCAGGAAGGGTTTGGCTGAGCCGGGGATACCGGCGAGGGGGGGTGGCGGTCTGGCAGGCAGTAAGAACTGTTCCCATTGCGTGCTCCTTGGTGTTCCCCGCTGAATCTCCTGTTATATCTGGACGGATCCTGCCCGTCCAATTCGCGGGAAGAAGTAGCATTAGCAGATTCCGTGGAGGCAGGAGTGCCGTGATTTTCGGTGTGGTCCCGGGTGGATCTCTCGCCTGTAGCCATACGGGACTCTATGGTGCGTGCCTCTGTTTCTTCTGGATGCATTGGACGAACAGGAAAGGAATTCACAGCATCAGTAGGAACTGGTTGCTGGACAGGAGCGTCCATTGCTCGTGGAATCGGACTACTTTGGAGGAATGCTTCTTGGGGCTGTTCACTGGTGGTGACCTGGATTCCCCTCGTTGATGGTGGTCCATTGCTCTTAGGTAGATAAGAACTGGCTAAATCCGTCTGAGGTGTAGGCGCTACATGACGCTTTTTGGACAACCACGGACGAGGTGGGGGAATTATCGCCGGGCGAGGTGGGAGCGATGCCGGAAGACCAGTTGGAAGTGAGCCTGACATGGGTCTCAGAGGCTGGTCACCGTCTTCCTCTTTCTTCGAACTAGTGTTGGTGTTTTCCTCGGTTTTCAGATTAATCGTTCGTGCGCTGCTGTCATTTTCTTCGGCACGGCCGCGAGACCGTTTCAGATGGCGAAGATTTACATTCCGCTGAGTAGGCGAAACACCAGGAACTGGTCCAATACTGAGCTCTTGGCTTGCCCCACCAGCAGCATCTACGATAGTTTGCGACTTAGGAGTTCGCGCAATAGGTGGTCTAAGGTCCGGGGTTGAGCAGATGTCTGCATTGCTGAGACGATTGAATTCTGATGCGAGTTGGGAGGGAAAAGGTAATCCGTGACCATCTTCGGCAGACATAGGAATGGTAGGGGACGCCCTCGGGAAATTTAGAGCATTTTCGGTCACATGATCCAAAGACAAAAGTGATGGCGGTTTTGCTGATGGTCTTGGCGCTAAATCCCCTCCATGAGCCTTCACAGTAGGAGTGGCAAGTATGATATCGCCTGAGATGGGTGCATCCTTCTGCTCCAACGACGAAGTAGTGCCTTGCGAGCCTCCCAGGCTTATATGAATATCGGGTATTGGAACAATGCGATGACAAGTGGAAGCGCCTTCATCTGCTCTCATACTCGTGATGGTAGCGGCAGGAGAACGGGAAATTGCCCCGCGGGACAAATAAACCCTCGTGTTATTTGCAGGGATCGCTGGCTGCGACTCCGTAATATCTCTAGGACTGCGATATTCGCGTGTGTGGCTAGCCGTATCCGGACGTCCAGGCCCATGCACCTGATTGCGGCCATGCACTGCCTCTTGATGCCTTTTCTCTACGTCAAACTGACGCGGTTTCTCATCCTGGACCGGATGTGTTTGCTCTGCTTCGGCCTGTGCTTGAAGGCGTTCTTCCTCTGCAATTCGGCGACGATCCACTTCTTCCCGTCTCTTTCTCCTTTCTTCCGCGAACCTACGTAGACCGCGGTTGGATTCTTCCAGATCTTGCATCTTATCCGTGTGCAGCTGGCGAAGGCGTTTAATATCACAGAGAATATCATTGCGATGCTTGATAGCCGCCATCTCCTCTTTGTCCATACCCTCTTGAGGTATGACTGGCAAACCATCTGGTAAGGCCTCACCCACCAGCTGCTCGAATTGACACTTGGCTCTCAGAGTCAGCGCCTCGACTTCCGTGATCTCCTGCATTGCGGTCGCAATCCGCTCTTGCGTTTCCTGGACCCTTTTCGCCTCAGCAGCTCTCTTCTCCTCTTCCTGTAATTGCCGTCGAGTGATCACGGTCTTTCTCGCATCTTCCCTAGCCTTGCTCTCTCTCTCCAACGAGGCCAAATAAGACTCTTTGGCGTTCAACTCCTCGCGCTTCAGGTGAAGCTCTTGGAGCACCCGCGCCAATGTAGCCTCCTCCACTCCCTTTCTTCGCTCGAACGCGGTACGCTGATCTTCAAAGGTCCTCATTTGATGTGTAAGAGTACCCTCACTGTCGACCTGGGCGCGGTGAAGGGTGTTAAGTGCGGAGTAGAGATTTTGAACGGCTTCGTCGAAAGCTCTATGTTGAGCCTGGTGTTCCTGAGTAAGGGTTGTAGGTGAAGGGATGAGAGGGAAGGAGAGACTGTCGGCATCCGCGTGTATATTGCTGATACTCAGGTCCACCTGACCAGAGGATTGGTTGGCTGGATGCGGGCGATGAAGGGATATGCCGTGGGGAGGTGCGCTGTCGTTACCCCTGGTGACAAAAGACGAGTTCGGAGGTGGAGAGTAGGATGAGGGCGGGAAAAGTGGCATAGCCAAACTCGCAAGGTCGGCGCTGATGGCATGTAAACGTTCTTGTTGAGGCGCCAAGGAATCGGTGGCGGGGACAATAGAGGGTGGTGGCTCCGAGCTCCGTATCATGACGTCCACTGCTATGAGAGACGAAGGAGGTTCCATCGATTCGGTAGCAACGTCATTCACAGCCAAGGCTGGGGTCGGGATTCGAGAGACTCTAGTGGTCGTCGTATTCACCAATAGGGCAGAAGACATGGGACTGAGAGTTGGAAGGAAAGAGGAGGAGGTAGGGGGTGACGATGAGTCAGGCGGTTGCGGTAGAACCTCAACAGGTGGAATGAGACTGGAATCTTCGAAGGCATGTCTGAAGTTATCGACACGCAGTGGAGGCAGTGAGGACCTGGCATTCGTGCCAAGCACTGCATCAGGAGCATCATGGGGCTGCCTGACGTCCATCTGGATGCGGGACGCTAAAGGGACGTTAGATTGGTTTGCCGATGCATGACGCCCTGAGCCCGCATCTGTTGAGCTAGGATCACTGCCAGCTAGTTGTTGAAAGAGAGTAGGCCTGGAGGAGGATTTGGATTGGAAGACATCACTGTTGCTCAAAGTAGGGGGAGGTGCGGAGGGCGGTGAAGAGGCAGGAGAATGATACTCCGTTTGTTGAGACTGCGGAAGGGAGATGCGACTGAGCAGCTCAGGCTGCTTGCCGATCGATTTGAAACGAAATTCCTTGAAGTCGAGTGGCATGGCAGGGGCTGCATGGAGGTCTGGACCCACAGGGTCTCCTCTGGCGCCAGTAGGCGGATGCGAGGGGAGCAAGTGGTGCGAAGGACGCCCAAACATCGACTCGTGCATGGCTGCGATGATGTGGTTGGTGAGAGAAATGGGGCGACTGCGGATGGCAACGTTGCAGCGTCTAAAAGGCGCCCATATGCATATATTTAGTACGCCTCGCCGCAAAACTGTTCGGACGCGGTCACCTTTGCTTGACAGGGCGAAAATTGACACAAACAATGCGGTAAAGCTGAACCAGACAGTAGAAAAACGCGCGACAGCGCAAGTCTCCTGGAGAATGCCGACCTTAGTAATGGCTGTACTTTGCAGGCTAGTCGTTCTCGGTCAGGGTGCTCTTCCTGGCACCCTGCTCTCCCAGAAGTCGACGTACACACACTGTAAAGTTACCCCGAGCTAATGTTGTGTACAGAAAACGTGTCGACGAGGGTCCCTCTCTCCACTATCGACCTGATGGAAGCCTGCCGTGGCCAATGGCGGGAAACACTGAGAGGCGGGCGGACAAGCGAGGGTACAAGGGGCGCTAAGGCACGTGACTAGTAGACCGGTAGGCTTACACCTGATCGCCTGTCGGGATCACCTACAGCCGCGGTGCAAACGACAGAGCACGAGGCTAGGGTGCTAGAACGGACACAAAGTAGTAACACAGGGCAGAGAACGGACAGAACGCGCTAGGGAGGAGACAGGCTATCGCATCCCAACGATGACCAAGAAATACTCAGGGGTCGGGCAGTGACGTCACCCGATCTCTGCTTCAGACAAACTCGCGACGACTCGCAACCCGCGGGTCTCCTTGGTCTCCTGCGCTGCTCGTGGTCAAAGGGACAGTATGGTGGATTGTCATTTTAAAGCACCAATGCATGTAGTGTGAAATATAAGAAAATACCATGGTTGCATCAGTGAATTCACAGGTTGCTTTTTTGTACATTTTTCCATTGCTTTTTGCTACTTTCTTGACTTTCATACATCAACACCAGGAAAGGCGACAAAGTCAATGCATCCTTTTTTAAGTAGATCTGCCTACATTTTCATCACTTTTACTGGTCTTTAACCACTTCTGTTGCACTTTTTAGTTACTTACAGTGGCCTTTTTGGGTGTAAAGCAAGCAAAATGTCATTGAAAAGTATCTGATGTACTTGCAAAGTAGTACTTGGTCTGGTCCAAAAGTGGATAAAAAGGTAGTGGTAGCAGCTTAAATGTGTAAAAAGTATGCATTGTGTAGTAAAGGGTAATTGGGAAGTGTTACAATCTTTTCCCTTGCTTCTACGCTATTCTTCTTTGTATCGAGTCACTCCATTATGCTGGCCTATACAGGCTATTCTCTCCTCGCTTTACTCATTACCTCTTTGTCTTTGGTCCAACTTCCTCTTCTATTTCAATCCTATCGGATCTTTTCCCTTAGTTATCATCTGTACCTGGTCTCTGCTGTGCCCTGATGGCAGCAACTTACTTCATCCTTCTACCCTGTTCCATAGGCTTTGATGCTGACTCATCTCAGCCTATAAATACCTTTACTACATATGTACTTTCTCCACTCTTGTTCTGCGTAATACTACGCAGTCTCTTGTCACTCCTCTGAGTCCCTCAGCCCCCTCTGAGTCTAAAGCTCTTGATCCTCTTGGATCTAGTCTTTCTCTTGTTCTCCTAGATAGCAGGGATGCTGAGACCTCTTCATGAGAGTCCACCCCTCTATAGGTTGCTTGAATGACACGAGAGTGTGTTCAGTGTAACAAAAGAACAAGAGTCTTCCTTGCCTCTCCTCTCTAGGAGCAAGGCCACCCCAGCACAACATCTCGCCCTCAACAAAACCTCAGACCTCCCTCAGACTCCGAACCAGAGGATACACCCCAGCACACTTCACTCACTCCTCCCTGGACCAACCTCTTTGCATTCCTAGCCCCCCAGTCCTCAGCTCCTTCCCCTAGGAGAATCACAGGGTCATCAATGACCAACCTAGTCCATCGCCAGCTCACTCAGTCCCCAGCACTCTCTCAGCTGAGTCTAGGCCCCTCTTCACCCAGACCACTCACTCCAGCACTTGCAGTCACCCCTCCAGCACCAATCCTTGCTCTCCCCACACCCCCAGTCATTGCTCTTCCAGCCCAAGTGCCCCCAATAGCACCCATAGCACCCTCCATCGCCCCAGCACTGCTCCCAGCACTCATGGCAACCACCCAACCTGAGCTCAAGACCACTCTCCCCCTCAACTTCTCAGGGGAGCCCAGCAAGTCTATTTGTTGGATAAAGGCCATGAAGGCCTATTTCCAGATCAACCCTACCCAGTATACCTCAGATGAAGCCAAGATCATAACCACCCTCAACTGAATGAGCAAGGGATGGGGTGTGTCCTTTTCAGAGATGTGGTATGACCGCATGGCTGACCCAAATGTCCCCTCCACTGAGAAAACCTTCGACAAACTTGCCTCTAATTTTGAGACCACCTTCTTCCCATTTGATATCAAGACCACTGCCCATCTTGAGCTCTCTTCTCTCCATCAAAAGTCCACCAAGACTGATGACAGATTCCAGAAGTACATCACTGACTTCCAAAACCTAGCTGTGAAGGCAGGTATCTCAGACAACACCACTCTCATTCATATGATGACCAGAGGACTTGACCAACACATCACGACCTTGATCCTCTTGATGTCCACCATCCCTGACACCATCAATAGGTGGATTGAGAAGGCAAAGACTGTTATGCTGAGCAGACACTTGTGTCGCTCAAGCAACCTGTGAATGGGGTGGACTCTCACAAAGAGGTCAACAGTGTCCCAGACACCTAGGAGAGCAAAGGAAACTCCTTGCAGAGGTGAAGAACTAAGACAGGAACTCAGAGAGATCCGAGGACTCGAGAGACACAAGGTACACTTGTATTGCGTAGAGCAAGAGTGAGGTAAGTACATGTGAGAACAAAGGTATATATAGGCTAGATTGTGTAAGCAAGGAAGCCTATGGAATCGAATAGAAAGATGACAAAGAAGAGATGGCCATCAAGGCACAGGAACGGTAGTTAAGCAGATAGATCCGAAAGGATTCGGATCGAAGAAGAATAAGGGCCAAAGATAAAAAGAATATACATATAATAGGAAGAGTAAAGGCCATAGGGGCCCACACAGTGAAGGGATTCAATGGACATGACGAAAAGGCATGACGAAAAGGAAAAGATTGTAACAAAGATCTTCCATGTGCAGGTTGCCCATATCAATACATTGAAGAAGGGAAACCACCCATCTTCCTTCTTCTCTTCCACTCATACCACTAATACTACCTCTTTGGACCTGAATGCCATGGACATTGACACCCTTGAAGTAGGGAAGCTCACTCCAGAAGAATGGGCCTGATGCTTCAGAGAAGGATGATGCCTTCGATGCAGAAAGAAGGGACACAATGCTGGGAAGTGTACCACCTTCTCAACACCCTTCAAACCCTCTCGTCTTCGTGAAATTGTCGCAGTTGCCACCACCAGCACCAACGCTTCTGTCACCTCCTCCACTACTCTCCCAGTCACCCCCTCTCCCCCTTCTGCTCTCAAATCCTACATGTCCCAACTTCACTCTACAGAGAAAGAGGAAGGAGAGATCCTCCAAACACTTAAACTTTGTTTTGAATCCAGGGAGATGCAGATAGATAGCCTCACATTGGATTTTTAAATAGGGAAGCTGCCTTGACGTTGTCCTTCCCTCATGTACTTGTAGGCAACCCAAATGAAAGAACTATTCATCTCCCAGTTCACCCACAGTCCAAGTCTCAAATCATTGACACCATCGTCCTCATTGATAGTGGAGCCACTGGAAACTTCATTGACTCTAGCCTCGTACCATCACTTTGATCTGGCATTTGTCAGATGGCCCAACCCCTCACAGCAACCAATATGGATGGAACCCTCAACCAAAAAGGAATCATCAAGTTCACCATCTCTGCCAAAGTTCTCTTCCCCTCGTACTCTGAAGACATCAAATTTATGGTAACCTTGCTTGGGGAAAAGAAAGTCATCCTGAGAACCTCCTGGTTAAAAAGGTGAAATCCTGACATTGACTGGATTACCAAGACCATTACCATTCGCTCTCCGACCCCCCACTCCATTGACAAACTCACTCTCTCCACTCAACTTGCCCAACAGGAAGCCCCCAAGGAACAGGAAGTCCCAGGATGGTGTAAGGAATATTCAGATGCCTTCTCTGAGAAGATGTTCAGTGTTCTCCCTCC
>JBBPTT010001048.1:0-13355 GCA_038094175.1 Boletellus aff. lepidospora
GGGGGGGGGGTGGAGCGCTGGGTTGATTGATTGGATCGATCCTGGGATTCTCCTGGGGGAGGCTGGGGCTATGGGTTGAAGGTGTGCAAAGGGATTAACCCAGGGAGTGGGTTCTGAAGACAAAGATGCTGGGTGTGAGTGGGGGGTCTCTTGGTCAGAGCACGAGTCTGAGGGTGGCCTAATGGGCCGACGAGGATGAGTTCTTCTGGATGTACTGAGGGGGTAGCCCTACTCCTAAGTAGGAGGGGCGAAGGAGACTCTTGCTCTTTTGTTACGCTGAACGCACACTTGTGTCGTTACAGCAACCTGTGGATGAGGCGGACGCTCACTAAGAGGTCAACAGCGTCTCAATCCACCTAGGAGAGTGAAGGGAATCCTGAGCAAGGTAAAGCACAGAGACTAGGACTCAGAGGAATTCTGAGGACTTGAAAGACATGAAGTATGCATTGTATTGCGTAGAGCAAGAGTAGGGACTAAGGTACAGGTGGCTGAGGTATATATAGAGCTATAGAACTCTATAGAAGATGATGGAAATGGGGGCACAAGCCATTGTGAGAGAAATGGCTAAGGAAGGCACAGTCCATAGGAGGGTTAGATAAAGAGGGAAGTATCTCTTCAGAGAATGCGAAGAAGAGAGGATGAAGGACCAAAGATAAAGAGGAAGTGAATAGGCACATATGAGTAGGTAAAACAAAAAGTATACTGCCTGGTGGTTGAGGAGAAAAGGAGGATACAGCGAGAGAGGAGAAAAACTGTAACAGTTCCCTATTGTAAATGTCATAGTTTTACTCAGCAGGATTAAATGTTTTAAAGAAGTATGCGCAAGGGTGGAGGTCACCATTAATGTCTGCTTGGAGTAGGACTGTGCCTACTGCGAGGAGAGAGGCATCAGTCATGAGCGAAAATGGTCTGGAAGGGTCAGGAAGTGACAGGACAGGAGCGGAAGAGAAGGAGGACTTGAGAGTGGAGAAGGCTTTATCCTGGAGTGGGGTCCAAAGCCAGGGTTCGTCCCTCTTGGTGAGGAGGACAAGGGGGGTGATGATGTTGGAGAAATTGGGAATGAACTTCCTATAGAAATTAGCAAACCCAAGGAAACTATGAATGCCTTTAACCAAGGTCGGAGGGTTCTAATCAGCTATAGCAGTTAGTTTGACTGGGTCCATTTCTACATATCCTTGACCAATGATCGTCCCAAGGTATTCCATTTTCGGGGTGTCAAAGGAGCATTTGGAGAGTTTGAGCAACAGGTTGTGATCTCGGAGTCATTGAAAAACTTGAAGGGTGTGTTGGTGATGGAGTTTGATGTCGTCTTTGGTATGTATGCCGATGTCGTCCATATAGATCTTTAGCCACCCTTCTGTGAGGATATCAGTGAAGATATGATTCATGAAACTCTGGAAAGTGGGAGGGGCATTGTTAAAACTGAAGAACATGACCATGGGTTCAAAAAGACTGAGGGGGGTGATGAAGGTAGCTTTCCACTGATCTTCTTCTCGGAGTCAAATGTTGTTGTACCCCCATCAGATGTTGAGCTTGGTGAAGATGGTGGACTCTTTCATATCATCGATGAGATCAGAGATGAGGGGGAGAGGGTAAGCGTTTCGAATGGTGAATTCATTAAGGTAATGATGGTCCTGGCACAGGCGAAGGGTGCCATCTTTCTTTGGGATGAAGAAAAATGGTGAAGCTTGGGGAGATTTAGAGGGGATGATTCGACCAGTTTTGAGGTTTTCTTCGACAAAAGCTTTACAGGCTTCTTTCTCAGTGGGGTTGAGGGGATATACCTTAGCTATTTTTGGGACGAAAGATGGTTTTAGCTCGATTATGTGGTCATAAGGTTGATGTGGGGGGAGAATACTGAACATCTTTTCAGAGAAGATGTCAGAATATTCCTTACACCATTCTGGAATTTCTTGTTCCTTGGGGGCTTCCTGTTGTGCAAGTTGGGTGGAGAGGGTGATTTTATCGAGGGAGAGGGGAGTTGGAGGGTGAATGGTGATAGTCTTGGTGACCTAGTCAATGTCGGGATTTTGCTTGGTTAACCAGGAGGTTCCCAGGATGACTTTCTTTTCACCGAGTGAGGTTACCATGAACTTGATGTTTTCTGAGTATGAGGGGAAAAGGGCTTTGGTGGAGATGGTGAATTTAATGATCCCCTTTTGGTTGGAGGTTCCATCTACATTGGTGGCTGTGAGAGGTTGAGCCATCTGGTGAATGCTTGGATTGGAGAGAGGGTAAGAGGCTAGAGTTGATGAAGTTTCCTGTGGCTCCATTATCAATG
Source organism: Boletellus aff. lepidospora (assembly GCA_038094175.1). Taxonomy (NCBI): domain Eukaryota; kingdom Fungi; phylum Basidiomycota; class Agaricomycetes; order Boletales; family Boletaceae; genus Boletellus; species Boletellus aff. lepidospora. The sequence goes on from JBBPTT010001048.1 coordinate 2,282, forward strand.
AGAGCGACTGTGTCGACAGTTTGGGAGTTGGACTGTAGGCAGATGGGGATATGAATGGTTCTTTCATTAGGTTTGCTGACTAGTACATGAGGGAAGGATGACATCGAGGCAGCTTCCCTATTTAAAAATCTGGAGTGAGGCTATCTATCTGCATCTCTCCAGGTTCAAAGCAGAGCTTGAGCATTTGGAGGATTTCCCCTTCTCCTTTTCCTGTGGAGCAAAGTTGGGACATGTAAGTCTTGAGAGTGGAGGGAGGGGAGGAGGGAGCTGGGAGAGTGGTGGAGGCAATGGCTGAAGTGCTGGTGGTGGCGGTGGTGATGGTGACAGGCTCACGAGGGCAAGAGGGTTTGAAGGGGGTGGTGAAAGTAGTGCATTTTCCTGCATTATGTCCCTTCTTTCTACAGCGAAGGCAACAACCTTCTCTAAAGCATTGGGCCCATTCCTCTGGAGTGAGCTTCCCTACTCTGAGGGTGTCAACATCCATGGTGTTCAGGTCCGAGGTGATGGTACTGGTGGAGCAAGTAGACAAGAAAAAGGAAGACTGGTGATTCCCCCTTTTTAATAGATTGATGCAAGCGACTTGGGCATGAAAGGTCTTCGCTTTTTCGATCCATCTGTTAATAGTGTCAGGGATGGTGGACATGAAGAGGATCAAGGTTGTGATGTGCTGATCCAGTCCTCCAGTCATCATGTGGATAAGGGTTGCATCGTTGGAGATACCTGCTTTGGCAGTGAGGTTCTGGAAGTCAGTAATATATTTCTGAAATCCATCGTCATTCTTGGTAGGCTTTTGGCGAAGGGAGGAGAGTTCAAGGTGAGCAGTGGTCTTGATATCATAGGAGAAGAAGGTGGACTCAAAGTTGGAAGCAAGTTTGTCAAAGGTTTTCTCAGTGGAAGGGATGTTTTTATCAGCCATCCGGTCATACCACATCTCAGAGAAGGACACACTGCACCCCTTGCCCATTCGGTTAAGAGTGGTCATGATCTTGGCCTCATTGGAGGAGTACTGAGTGGGATTAATTTGGAAGTAGGCCTTCATGGCCTTAATCCATCAAATGGATTTGCTAGGTTCCCCTGAAAAGTCCAGGGGGAGAGTGGTCTTGAGTTCAGGCTGGGTGGTTGCCATAGGTGCTGGGGGTGGTGCTGGGGTGATGGGGAGCACTGGGGGTGCTTGGACTGGGGGAATGATGGCTGGAGGTGCAGGGAGAGCAAGGACTGTTGTTGGAGGGGTGGTCACAAGTGCAGAGGTGATTGCTTGAGGTGATGAAGGTCCCAGACTTAGCTGAGAGAGGGCTGGGGACTGAGTGAGCTGGCAATGGACTGGATTGGTCGAAGACAACCCTGTGATTCTCCTGGGAGAAGGAGCTGAAGACTGGGGGGCAAGGGATGCAAAGGGGTTTGTTACAAGAAATGCCTCACTCGAGCAACCGACATGGCATGGTATGACCTTGATGAGTTTTGCTCCTCCTTCCTCTTATGATTATCGTCTTGTAACTACCTCTGACAGTCATCTTCGATCGGTTTCTTGCTCAATCCCTATGCCTCCCCAGTTTAGCCTCAATCATGATGCGCCCATTTCCATATCGGACACTTCTCTCCTAAGATGATTCTCTTGCATCATCTCGTGTTCCATTACTCCCCTGGTTACCGCAGTACCTTGTCATGATAGATGACTCCCAAGCGGCCGATTCTTAGTCATACAAGATACCTTAGCAGTATATAAAGACTTGTGACTTGTATTACCACTCTCCAGCTAGTTCTACGCAATCTACATGTAGTTTTCTGGCCTCCTCGAGACTGCTAGTCGCAGTTAGAGAGATCCTCATGTGTCTTTGCACTACACCTTAGAGTGTGCGCTTGACTAGTTGCTTTCATCTGTTCAGACTTGCTGTCGAACCTTTGACCTTTCTGGATAACTCCACGCAAGCGTAACAAAAGAACTAGCTTATCCTTGTCCCTGCTTTTTAGCAGAAGGACTCTAGTCAACAACCACGAAGCTGCCAGCAAGAGAAAGATTGGACCTACTAGTCCTCACCTTTGTGCTGATCGCCACTACCATTCTGAAAGTGGTAGATACCATCATCGCCACTGTTGCTCTGTTCGCAAACTTGTTTCGCTGACCGTGACTAACCTAGAAGAAAGCTTACCCCTGCTCGAGTAAGGCAGAGGGAACTAGATCAGCCATTACATCTCGATCCAGAATCAGACCACCTGAAGGATCGGATCATGAGGAGGAAACTTACATCACCAACTCCCCCTCCCCACAACCCGAAAGACGAAGGATCCAAGGATCTTCTCAGGTACCACTTAATCCATTTCAACCTCCCAGAAGACTTTGTCGCCTTTCATAGGTATCACCAGCACTGCCAATCATTTCAATTGCCCCAGATCCACCCAAGGAGGAAAGGACAGGATTCTCGACCCCTAGAGAATCATCCCTGATTGAGTTGCTCCCCCCAATTACCACAGCCATGACTCACCAACCTGCGCAAACCACGACAACTCCCCAGCCTACGCAAGCAACAATAACTCAACCTACGATCAAGAAGTCGGAGATACGAGCAGGCTGCCCGGAGACCTTCAGTGGAAAGGCAGAAGATACCAAAAGATGGTTTAGGGCTATGAAGGTGTACTTCATGTTAAACCATGAAGTATATGACGAATTGGCACAAATCGTCATCCTTCTCAACAATATGAAAACTGGACTGGTGGCAACTTTCACAGAAGGATGGTATCAAAAGCTGGATGATGCGGCACAGGGAAAGATTAACATCACCTTTAACGACTTGGAAAAGGACTTCTTCACAACATTCTCCCCAGGTGATGCTCAGGCTGATGCACGGTCCAAGCTTTACGCTTTAAAACAGGGAAGGGGAACATTCCCTAGCTTTAGAGCTCAATTTGAGCTACTAGTAGCCAACGCAGGAATGGGGCACCAAGACACGATCCTCATAGATCTTCTCAGGGTAGCCGTAAACGGAGACATTGTAAACCTTATGACTGCAGTGGACCCTGCCCCTGAGAAATGGACGAAATGGATCAAAAAAAGCTGCGCAATTCGACCAGATTAAAACCAGAACCCAACTCCTCTGAATGGGCCAAACACGCCCTGAATCTGGACCATCCAGGAACCATCGAGATCCAAACGCCATGGAAATTGACACCATCAAACTATCGCCCACGGAAAGGGCCGAGCATATGAGAAACAACAAATGTTTCATTTGTCACTGAGTAGGATGTTCCACCAGAAACCATTGGTCTGGAGGAGAGAATTTTAGGGGAAGGAATAAAGAAAGAACTTTCAGGAAAGTTTCTCCCCCATCAAGAAATGCACCACCTACTCGAGTATTACACACGGAAGATGAGATCCAAACGTTCCTCGAAAGGAATAAGGTGTCTAAGGCAGAAGCAGTCAAAATTCTCGAAATATGCTTCTCGCAAGACGAAGAACAAGGGATGGAAAAGGAATCCATCCCTCAGGAAAAAGAAGTTGAGGGTTTTTGAAGGGGAAAGGTGTTTCAGCGTCACCAATCCCCACCACCACTATTCCTGTAATTATATCGCCAATCGCAGATCGAGCCATTCGACTTCCCATCCTTTTATGTGAAGAAGAAACAGGAAAAACTGCTGAAGTGTTGTCCCTAGTGGACAGCGGGGCAAGTAATTACTTCATAAACAAAAAACTGGTAGAACAACTAGGATGGAGAACTAAACGACTCAAAATCCCCATCAAAGCTACTAATGCAGACGGAACCCTTAACGAGAATGGGATGATACGAAGGAAAGTAACCCTTTCCATAACGATCGAATCTTTACTACTGGAAAACCAAACCTTTCTCATTATCAATTGTGGAGAGGAAGACATCATACTAGGGATGTCCTGGTTAAGGATGGTGAACCCGGAAATCGACTGGACCAAGGGGGAAGTAACCATTCCCACAAAGATCAATCCGATATTGCGTTCACAGGATCTCATTGAACAACGATACCTATTATGATATCTATCGATTGATCCAGATACCTATATCAACCAGGAAGTAATCAGGAAGATAACCCACTCCATGGAAATCACCCAAATGGAAATGGTGAACAAAAAGGAAACCATCCTTCCTTCGGAATTCTTCGAATTCTGACGAGTGTTTGAAGAACCACCCCTAGGGAAACTCCCTCTGTCTAGGAAGTACAATCATCACATCGACCTCAAAGATACCTTTATACCAAAGGTGGCCAAAATTTATCCATTAAATCCCAAGGAGTTGGAAGCATGCAAAGCCTTCGTTGATGAAAACCTGAAAAAGGGAACTATCGTACCGTCGCAATCCCCTCAAGCTTCCCCCTTCTTCTTCGTACCCAAGAAAGATGGAGGATTTCGTCCATGTCAGGATTATTGATACCTTAACGAACATACGATCAAAAATGCTTACCCCCTACCACGTATTTCGGAACTAGTAGATCAACTGAAAGATGCCACCATCTTCACCAAAATGGACATCCGATGGGGATACAACAATGTACTAATCCACCCCCCTGATCGATGGAAGGCTGCCTTCATAACCCCTATCGGACTATTCGAACCAACCGTCATGTTCTTCGGACAAAGCAATTCTCCAGCTACGTTCCAAGCGCTGATGAACCATGTGTTTGCTGATATGATCGCCGAAGGATGGCTAATCATATACATGGACAACCTCATCATCGCATCCAAACAACCAGGAGAGCATACAGAAAGAACTTGGAGGGTCTTACAACGAATGATGGATAACAAACTATTCCTCAAGCTAAGTAAATGTTCCTTCAATGTCACCGAAGTCGACTACCTTGGGATGATAGTCCGACCCAGTGAAATCACTCTCAACCCAGGAAAACTCAAAGCCATCAAAGAATGGAATAGCTGGCTCCTGCAGACACCCTCTCTAGAAGAGACGAGGTTGACACAACCAGTGATAATCAAGATGTTATCCTTATTCCCGATGATCATTTCATCAATCTCATCGACGTTGCTATACGAGAGAAAGTAATTCTTTCCACTAAAGATGACCCTCTAGCAAAAAATGCTATCGCCACAGCACAAATGGGATCCTCTCTCTTTCCAAGAGTGAATGCCAATGATTGGAAATGGGAGGATGGAATGCTATACTTCAAGGGACGTCTCTTTATCCCTGAAACCCAAAGACAAGCTTTGGTCACTAAAATACATGAGTCACCTGCAGGCGGATATGGAGGATACTTTCGAACCCTGTCTCTGATTCAACGCAACTATTGGTGGCCAGGACTTTCGACTTTTGTCCGAAAATTCGTTCTGGGATATGCAACCTGCCAGGCAAATAAGACGAATACTCATCCCACAACACCACCACCGATCCCAAATCCCATGGAAGCAGATCGCCCGTTCCAAAATATTTCTATGGATCTAATAACCGACCTACCAATTGCAACAGGGTTTGACTCTATATTGGTCGTGGTCGACCATGGCCTTATGAAGGGGGTAATTTTCCTACCTTGCAACAAAACCATCGACGCAGCAGGAATAGCCAAACTCTTTTTCAGAAATATCTTCCCCAGATTTGGCCTTCATGACCGGGTTATCTCAGATAGAGGACCCCAGTTCGCATCCGCGTTCACCAGAGAACTTGCCTGACTCTTACAATACGACCTAGCCCTGTCAACAGCCTATCATCCTCAGACTGATGGAGAAACCGAGAGAGTAAACCAAGAACTAGAAACATATCTGAGAATCTTTTGTGATGGAAATCCTGCTAAGTGGCATGACCTTCTTCCGATGGCCAAGTTTGCTCATAATTTCACCATACATTCTGTAACTAAACAGACCCCTTTCGCACTTATGATGGGATATGAACCTCGAGCCTATCCTACAATAGGAAAGACCTTTCTACCCACCCTTGAATCACGAATGACCATCCTCGACAACACCCAGAAAGAGGCCAAAGCAGCTCATGTTGCTGCTCAATTACGACAGAAGGAGAGGGCCTGGTCCAAATATAAACCCTTCAAAGTTGGAGATAAGGTTTGGCTGGAAGGAAAAAACCTTCGCATTCCATACCCATCTAGGAAACTAGCCCCTAAACGAGAAGGTCCCTTCGAGATTGAAAAGGTCATCTCATCTGTCACATTCCAACTCTGACTACCTGCGTCTTGGAAAATACACCCTGTATTGCACACCTCACTTCTCTCCCCTTATGTGGAAACACCTGAACACAGTCCAAACTTTATCAAACCCCCACCGGACACTATCGATGGAGAAGAAGAATACGAGGTAGAAGCTATACTTGCACATTGGGGAACGTTCGGACGATGGCGCTATTTGGTAAAATGGAAGGGATACTCTTTGGCCGAAAACACCTGGGAACCCGCCATCAATCTATCCAATTCCCAAAAATTACTAAAGGATTATCAAGCAAGATACCCAAATACGTTTCCACAGTAGGAAACCAGTTCCCCCCGATCAACAGACCCTGAATCCGCAGTCCCGAATTGATACGAAATGTTACAGTTTTTCCTCTCCCTTCTCTTGATAAGTCTTCCCATCCGTAATCTCAACCGTGACAACTACCGACGAACCATTAGGATCCCAGTTACTTAACCCAAGCCACTGGACATTAGATGCCTATTCTGCCACTACCTATTCCTACTCTTCACATCGTCACCTTTCCACATCGTCACACCTTCACCATCTCACTATGATGGTAACCATGCATAGCCCCGCAGCCACCATCTTTTGATCCTCTGATCCCATCTCTGATGCTGCACATCGATGTATCAATCACCTTAGTTACTCATGACTCATCCTGATTCATCACAGGCTGTACGCACAGCCTATCCCTGTACTATATAGTTGACCCCGGCTCATATCATGTTCCCTAGCTAGTTCTACGCAATCTACGTGTAGTTATCTGGCCTCCACGAGACTGCTAGTTGCAGTTAGTGAGAACCTCTCGTGTCTTCGCACTACACCTCAGAGTGTGCGCTCAGTTAGTATCTTTCATTGGTTCAGACTAGTCGTCGAACCTTTAACCTTGCTGGATAATTCCACGCAAGCATAACAAAAGAACTAGCTGTTTCTTGTCCCTGCTTTTCAGCAATAGGACTCTAAGCCGACACAACCCCATTTGCCAGTGTCTTCCAGGGAAGACCAGGACTATCTGAAATCGCCGCTATCATCGGAACGGCCGCAATCAAGGCTATCTTTACTCCACAATGGATCGGGAAGATAGTACGTAAGCATGTCTAGCTTTTGGGATTGGGGATCTTCCTCTAGGGACGAAGAACAACCCCCACGACAATCCACACCTCCGCTTGTCGAAGAAGACCGCGGACGATCTAGAACCAGAACTTCACCTAGGATAGGCGGAAGTTATCGACCACCCGCTCCCTCGTCGGAACCGGAAGAGAGCCCCCAGGAAGAAAATTCTCAAGAGGAGAATGACGCGTCATCGTCTTCACAAGAAGAGCAAGAGGTCCAGGAGTTTCGGCAAGTGCTATTACCTCCAATGATGCTAGGAATGTCTACCAAACCACCTCGAGTACCAGGAACGACGGGAACAGAATCCCCTCGACCCACCAGCATCAGAACTATAACAGGACATAGTTCCCCACGAGTAGGGACCCCAGGAATAGGAGGAGCACCAATAGTCGCTACCTCATCCACCCATGGATCACCTAAGCCATCATCAGTACGATCGGCCATCAGAGAAATGCCTAGTCTGCCCCCGCATTCTGGAAGAATATCTGGAGCAACTAATGCTCCACCAACCGTCTTTGGGACAGTCCCATATCCCCCACCAAGAAGACCATTAGCTTTACCCAACGCCCCACCGCCTACACCCGTCGCTTATCCAGAGATAACGGTCCAGATCATCCCCCCCGAAACGACTCGACCGGAGGAACCTACACGACCCATATCGTTCCCCACTCAGGCACTAATCGCGCCACCAGTTGAAACCCTCAGATCGGACCACCATCTATCCCTGGTTTTTCCAATATCCTGATACAACCCACGCTTCCTCCTCCACCCGTCCCACTTGCATTACCAGCTCCTATCCTTGCCTTACCAACCCCAGTAGCATCGACAATCTCAGAACCCGAAGAACCCCAGGAAATCCGTGCTGGAAATCCAGGACCATTCAACGGAGTTGCCTCTGATGCTAAACGATGGTTTGGCGCCATGAAAGCATACCTTTCAATCAACCGAGAGGTTTATAACGAGCTAGCGCAAGTAGTCATTATTCTCAACAATATGACAGAAGGAATGGCTGCAATCTTTGCTGAAGGATGGTATCAAAACCTACAAGACGCGGTAAACAGCAGAAAGCAAATGAACCAACTTCTGAAAGAACTTGAAGAAGGATTCTTCAACGTATTCGTCCCAGGTGATTCTCAGGCAGATGCAAGATCACAACTTTACGCTTTAAAACAAGGAAGAAAATCGTTCCCTACGTTCCGGATTCAATTCGAACTCCTCGTTTCCACGGCGAGTATGGGCCAACAACACGAAATCTTGATTGACCTGCTTAGAATAGCCGTCGACACTCAACTGGTCAACCTCATGACTGCGGTAGACCCGCCACCGGACACATGGAATAAATGGATAGAGAAAGCCGCTCAATTCGACCTAGTCAGGAATAGGACACAGCAGCTACGAGAGCAACCATCCAAACCTGAATCAAACGAATGGATACAGGAAAAACCCGAAGAAGCTCAGGAACTTGACCCTGATGCAATGGACGTAGACGTCGACATTAACGTCATCCGACTGTCCTCTCAACAATGGACAGAACACCGACGAAACAACCGATGTTTCATCTGTCACCAAAGGGGATGTCACACAAAGTATCACCCCAGAAAAAGGCAATCTAGCCCCAGGCGAGTCCCTATACGAGAATCTGTTCAAACAGATAAGGAAGTACTCCTAGATGAACGAATAAGGGAATTACTGCAAACAAAGGGGGTAACCGCAAAAGACGCTTTAAAGGTCTTAGAAACCTACTTTGGAACTACCCCTCCTGAAGAAGAAAGGGTAGCCATTATACCACCACCCATCACTGACCGAGCAGTTTGACTCCCTACCCTACTCCAAGAAGAAGGAACCAACAAGGATATAAAAGTCTCTTCTTTAGTAGACAGCGGAGCAAGCAACAATTTTGTAAACCGGAAACTAGTAGAACGAATGGGATGGACGACCACCAACTTGAAAACTCCCATCAAAGCATCAAATGCTGACGGAACAGAAAATAGCAACGGACACATACGAAGGAAAGTGACACTATCCCTAACCATTGGAAATCTACTCCTGGAAAAACAGAATTTCCTAATCATCAACTGCGGAAATGAAGACGTCATTTTAGGAATGACTTGGTTATGACTAGTCAACCCGGAAATCGACTGGGCTAAGGGAAAAATCCGAATACCCGACAGCATTGACCCCATCTCGCAACAACAAGATATAGACGAACAAACCTATCTGTTACGATATCTGAAGACAGACCCCAATGAGCACCTTAAGATAGAATGGATCCGAAAGATCACTAGATCCACGGAGATTGCTCAGGAACAACAGAAAACCAAGCAAGAAACAGTATTACCTCCCGAATTTGAAGAATTCAGGAAGGTTTTCGAGGAACCCCCACTTGGGAAGCTTCCCCCATCTCGGAAATATGACCATCATATTGACCTCGCCGATACGTTTGTCCCCAGAGTAGCAAAAGTATATCCACTCAATCCCAAGGAGTTGGAAGCATGCAAAACGTTTGTTGATGAAAACCTCAAGAAAGGAACAATAGTCCCGTCTCAATCCCCACAAGCATCTCTCTTCTTCTTCGTGCCAAAGAAAGACGGCGGACTTCGACCTTGCCAAGACTATCGATACCTAAATCAACACACGATCAAAAATGCTTATCCGCTGCCGCACATCTCGGAACTGGTAGATCAACTCAAGGATGCTACAATCTTCACCAAGATGGACATCCAATGGGGATACAATAACGTGTTAATCGCCCCCGAAGATCGATGGAAAGCCGCCTTCATCACCCCAGTAGGACTCTTTGAACCAACGGTCATGTTCTTTGGACAAAGCAATTCACCAGCTACATTCCAAGTGCTGATGAATCATGTATTTGCTGATATGATCGCCGAAGGATGGCTGATCATATACATGGATGACCTTATCATCGCTTCAAACGACCCCATGAAGCATAAAGAACGAACTCGCTGAGTCCTTCAACGAATGATGGAAAACGACTTGTTTCTCAAGCTAAGTAAATGCTCCTTCAATGTCACAGAAGTCGACTATCTTGGTATGATAGTCCGACCAGGAGAAATCACCCTCGACCCCGGAAAACTCAAAGCAATCGAAGACTGGAAAAGTCCCACTTCAGTCAAACAAATCCGATCGTTCATCGGATTCTGTAACTTCTACAGGAAGTTTATCCCAGACTTCTCAGGAATCTGTCGACCCCTACATGAGCTAACCAAGAAAGGGGTAACATGGACTTGGACAGAAGAATGCGAGAAAGCCTTTCAGACTCTTCAAAAAGCCTTCCTCTCGAAACCGGTGTTAAGAATGCCGGATTCCACTAAACCATTCACCGTTATGACTGACGCCTCTCTCACCGCTTGCGGAGCGGTTCTCATGCAAGCCGATGGAAACGGAGATCTCCACCCATGCGCATACTTCTCTCGAACCTTCTCTCCAGAAGAGCGAAATTACGATATCTACGATCGGGAGTTGCTCGCCATCATATGGGCACTAGAGGAGTGGAGACATTATCTGTCCAGAACAGAACACCAGGTGATGGTCCAAACTGATCATAAGAACTTGGCATATTTCAAACAACCCCATAAATTGTCTAGACGACAAGCCCGATGGATGTTGTTCCTTCAGGACTTTGATATTCGATATCAAAATCTCCCTGGATCACAGATGGGACCAGCCGATGCTCTCTCCAGAAAAGACGACTTGGACACCACCGCCGACAACCAAGATGTAGTACTACTACCCGACAATCTATTCATCAATCTCATAGATCTTGAGCTCCATGAAAAGATCATTCACTCCACC
>JBBPTT010001049.1:0-13354 GCA_038094175.1 Boletellus aff. lepidospora
ATAGGGATGGACATTTTTAAGTATAGAACCAGTAGACGAAAAAGAAGATGGCGAGGAGGGCGATGAAGGCGAGGGTTGTGAAAAGAGGAATGAAGGGGCGGAGGACTAAATACATTTCTGGGAGTTAGCGTAAATGATGGTCTTTTTTATATTTGGATAAAAGAAGGGGGGCGTGACGGAGATTGCTTTCAGGTTCCCAGGTATTTTCTGATGAGCCGTAACCTTTCCATGCAGTCAGGTACTTGTAACGGCCAGGGGATCCCCAGTGTGCAAGAAGTGCCTCAACTTCATACTCTTCTTCATCGGCAATCAGCGTGGGCGGTGGTCTAGAGAATGATGGACCATGTGCATCAGTCTGTCTAAATGGGGATAGAAGGGAAGCATGGAAAACATCATGGATCTTTCATGTGGGAGGTAGACGGAGTCGGTAGGTGAGCGGTGATAGGACCTGAGATATCTTGAAGAGTCCATGTTGTTTGGGCGCGAGTTTCCTAGATGGGTAAGGGATGCAAAGGTTAGTAGCTTCAAGCCAAACCTTATCTCCTACTTTCCAGGGGGAAAAGGAGCGAGTGGTGTGTCTAGTCATAGCGAAGCAGGCAGAGTCGTGGGCCGTGAGGGCTTCTTCTTGGGCTTTAGCTAGGGAGGAGAGGCAGTCAGAGAGAGCAGGGAGGAAGGTTTTACCCAAGGCAGGGTAGGCTCGGGGTTCGTAACCAAGGAGGAGGGAGAACGGTGATTTCCGGGTGGAGCTGTGTGGGATGGAGTTATGGTGGAACTCAGCAGTCGTTAGGTAATTTGTCCATTCTAGGGGGTTATTGGCGCAGAAAATATGAAGGTAGGTTTCCAATTCTTGATTGGTCCATTCAGTTTGACTGTTGGTTTGGGGGTGATAGGCGGTGGAGAGGTGTAGATCGTATTGGAGGAGTCTGGCAAGTTCTTGGGCGAAGGCAGAGGAGAATTGAGGACCTCTGTCAGAGATAATGGAGTCATGGAGGCCGAAGCGTTTGAAAACGTTGTCAAAAAATAGCTTAGCTACACCTGCAGCATCAATGGTCTTAAGACAAGGGAGTAGAATTACCCCCTTCGTAAGGCCATGGTCGACCATGACCATGATAGAATCAAAACCCAAGGACAAGGGAAGGTCAGTGATGAGGTCAACAGAGATCTGTTTAAAGGGGAGGGTCGAGGTCAAAGGAATTGGATTAAGCAGAAGGACGGTGGGATGGGTATTGGTCTTAGATTGCTGACAAAGGGCGCAGCCAGCAACGAAGTTTTTGACGAAGGTGGCGAGGCCCAGCCACCAGTAGTCACATTCCACTAAGACCTTGGTGCAAAATTGTCCTGCATGGCCAGAGGTAGGTGAGGAGTGGAGCGAGTGGAGGAGGTCAGAGCAAGCGTCAGGGGGGACATAGAGGCGATCCTGAAAATACAATTTTCCATTGTGTAGGGACCAGTCAGAGAGGGAGGAACAAGGGAATAAAGGGGATCCATCTTTGAGAGCGTTGACCGCACGAAGGACCAGGGGGTCAGATGAGGAAGAAACCAAGATCTTTTCAGCTAAAGCGAGGTTGAAGGTGGTGATGACGACAGGTTCAGGGAATATGAGAGCAATGTTGTCAAGGGAGGTGTCCACCGAATCTCGTCGAGAGAGAGCATCGGCTGGTCCCATTTGTGTGCTGGGGGTGACTTTCCAGGTGATGTCGAAGTCCTGGAGGAATAGGGACCAGTGAGCTTGTCGACGAGAGAGTTTGTGAGGGTCTTTGAGGTATGAGAGATTCTTGTGATCGGTGAGAATCGTCACAGAGTGAGGGGTGCCGAGGAGGTAATGTCGCCATTCTTGCAGGGCAAGGATGACTGCTAAAAGTTCTCTATCATAAATGTCATAATTCCATTCAGCAGGACTGAAGGTCTTTGAGAAATATGCACAGGGATGGAGGTCACCATTAACATCCGCTTGGAGTAGGACCGCGCCTGCTGCAAGGAGGGAGGCATCAGTCATAAGCGAAAATGGTCTAGAGGGATCAGGGAGTGACAGGATGGGAGTGGAGGAAAAGGAGGCTTTGAGCGTAGAAAAGGCCTTATCCTGGAGTGGGGTCCAGAGCCAGGGTTCGTCTTTTTTGGTGAGGAGGACGAGGGGGGCCACGATGTTGGAGAAGTTGGGGATGAACTTCCTGTAGAAATTAGCAAACCCCAGGAAGCTACAAATTCCTTTGACTGAAGTTGGGGGTGTCCAATCAGCTATGGTGGTTAGTTTGACCAGGTCCATTTCTACATGTCCCTGACCGATAATCATCCCAAGGTATTCCATTTTCGGAGAGTCGAAAGAACATTTGGAGAGTTTGAGCGACAGGTTGTGATCTTGAAGTCGCTGGAAGACTTGCAGAGTGCGTTGGTGGTGGAGGTCGATGTTGTCCTTGGTGTGTATGCCGATGTCGTCCATGTAGATTTTCAACCAACCTTCAGTGAGGATGTCAGTGAAGATATGATTCATGAAACTCTGGAAAGTTGGAGGGGCATTGTTAAAACCAAAAAATATAACCGTGGGTTCAAAAAGTCCAAGAGGGGTGATGAAGGCAGCCTTCCATTGATCTTCCTCTCAAAGTCGAATGTTGTTATACCCCCATCGAATGTCCAGTTTAGTGAAGATGGTAGACTCCTTCATGTTGTCGATGAGGTCAGAGATAAGAGGAAGAGGGTAGGTGTTCCGGATGGTGAATTTGTTGAGGTATCGATAGTCTTGGCATGGGCGGAGGGTGCCATCTTTCTTTGGGACGAAGAAAAATGGTGATGCTTGAGGGGACTTGGAGGGGACGATCCGACCGGTTTTCAGATTTTCTTCAACAAAAGCTTTGCAAGCTTCTTTCTCCGCGGGGTTGAGGGGATATACCTTGGCTATTTTGGGGATGAAGGACGGTTTTAGTTCGATTACATGATCATAAGGGCGGTGGGGAGGAAGGACACTGAACATCTTTTTGGAGAAGATGTCAGAATACTCCCTACACCATTCCGGGATTTCCTGTTCCTTGGGGGCTTCTTGTTGGGCGAGTTGAGTGGAAAGGGTGATCTTGTTGAGAGAGAGGGGAGTCAGGGGACGAATGGTGACGGTTTTGGTGAGCCAGTTGATGTCGGGGTTATGTTTAGTTAGCCAGGAAGTTCCCAGGATGACTTTTCTTTCGCCAAGCGAGGTCACCATGAACTTGATATTCTCTGAGTATGAGGGAAAGGATGCCTTGGCAGATATGGTGAACTGGATGATTCCTGTTACGATTCTCTCGTTAGCCCCTCGCATCTTTCTTGTCTCTATTCTTTCCCTTCATCGTGCCGCCCCTCTTACCTTCTCTGAGCATTTCGATCACTTCTTGTTTATCTTTGGCTCCCTTTTGTGTGTCATCCGAGTCATATTGGAGTACTTCCCTTAGTTACCAATTGTACCTGGTACCTGCTGCACTTTGATAGTCACAGCTTACCTTATTCCTTCCACAACGTTCCATAGACTTCGATGCTGACTCATCGTAGTCTATATATACCGTTACCACTGCATGTATGCTCTTTACACTTGTTCTACGCGAATACACGCAATCTTGTGTTGCTCCTCCGTCCTTGAGTACCTCTCAAGTCCCTCATCCCCTCAAACCCTCAGTCCTCGAGTACCTCTCGAGTCCCTTCGTCTCTCTTGTTCTCCTAGGTGGTTAGGACGCTGCGACCTCTTCGTGAGAGTCCGCCCTTCCACAGGTTGCTTGAACGACACTTGGTGTGCGTTCAGCGTAACAATTCCCCTTCGGTTGGGGGTTCCATCCACATTAGTGGCAGTGAGGGGTTGGGCCATTCGGCGGATGCTGGATCGAAGGGATGGTACCAGGCTAGGGTCAATGAAGTTCCCAGTTACTCCACTATCGATGAGGGCAATGGTGTCGACAGTTTGGGATTGGGACTGTAGGCGAACGGGGATACGAATGGTTCTTTCATTTGCTTTGCCTACTAGTACATGAGGGAAGGATGACGTCAAGGCAGCTTCCCTTTCTAAAAACCTGATTCAAGACTGTCCATCTGCATCTCTCCTGGTTCGAAGCAAAGTTTGAGTGTCTGGAGGATTTCTCCTTCCTCCTTTCCAGTGGAACGGAGTCATGACATGTAGGTTTCGAGGGCAGAAGGAGGGGAGGGGGCAGTAGAGGTGACAGCTGGAGTACTAGTAGTGGTGGTAGTGACGGTGATGGGTTCTCAAAGACGAGGGGGTCTAAGAGGGGTGGTGAAAGTGGTACACTTTCCTGCATTATGTCCTTTCTTTCGGCAGCGGAGACAGCAACCTTCCCAAAAGCATCGGGCCCGTTCTTCTGGAGTGAGCTTCTCTACTCTGAGGGTGTCAATGTCCATGGCATTCGGGTCTGCAGAGGGAGTGTTGGTGGTACGAGTGGAGGAGAAAAAGGATGTCTGGGGGTTGCCTTTTTTCAAGGCATTGATGCGTGCAACCTGGGCATGGAAGGTTTTCGCCTTTTCGATCCAACCATTGATGGTATCAGGGATGGTGGACATTGAAAGGATCAAGGTGGTGATATGCTGGTCCAATCCTCCGGTCATCATGTGGATGAGGGTTGTGTCGTCGGAGATACCTGCCTTGGCGGCGAGGTTTTGAAAGTCAGTGATGTATTTCTGGAATCCATCATCGGTCTTGGTAGACTTTTGATGGAGTGAGGAGAGTTCGAGGCAAGCAGTGGTCTTGATGTCGTAAGGGAAAAAGGTGGACTCAAAGTTTGAGGCGAGTTTGTCCAATGTTTTCTCAGTGGAGGGGACGTTCTTATCAGCCATCCGATCGTACCACATCTCAGAGAAGGACACACTGCATCCTTTACTCATTTGGTTCAGAGTGGTCATAATCTTTGCTTCGTTGGAGGAATACTGAGCGGGGTTGATTTGGAAGTAGGCCTTCATGGCCTTGATCCAATGGATGGACTCGCTGGGCTCCCCCGAAAAGTCGAGGGGGAGGGCAGCTTTGAGTTCGGGCTGGGTGGAGGTCATTGTTAGCAAGGCAAGGGGCATTGGGAGTGCTTGAGCTGAGGGTGCGATGACTGGGGGTGCTGGGAGAGCGAGGACTGGTGCAGGAGGGGTTTTTGCAAGTGCTGGGGTGAGCGGTCTGGGTGAGGGAGGGCCTAGACTTAACTGAGAGAGCGCTGGTGATTGGGTGAGTTGACGATGAACTGGGTTGGTCGATGACGACCCTGTGATTCTCCTGGGGGATGCTGAGGGCTGGGGGGTTAGGGATGCGAAGGGATTGGTCCAGGGAGGTGAGGTGGGCTGGGGAGTATCCTCTGGCTCGGAGTCCGAGGGAGGTCGAAGGTTTCATCGAGGTCAAGACGTTGTGCTGGGGTGGCCCTGCTCCTAGAGAGGAGGGGCGGGGGAGACACTTGTTCTTTTGTTACGCTGAACACACTTCTAGTGTCGTTCAAGCAACCTGTGGAAGGGCGGACTCTCATGAAGAGGTCACAGTGTCCTATCCACCTAGGAGAACAAAGAGACAAAGGACTCGAGGAGTGCTCGAGGACTGAGGAGTGACACAAGAATATGTGTATTTGCGTTAAGTCTAGAGAGAAGAAAGTACAAGGGTTCTAGACTAACTAAAGGTATAGGTAACTAGTTGTGTTGAGCAACTAAGTTATGGACTGGGTAGAAAGTGTAGTAACTACTCAGTAGTGAAGGTAGCGAGTAAAGATGAAGGAAATAGGAGCTACCATAATAAGGGGTTCTGGTGTGAAGATGAGAACTAAGTACTAGGAACAATGTACCAATGGAATGAGTACTTGTTCCACACAAATATAGGTGGAAACTAGGGAAAACGGTAAAAAGAGGAAAAACCGTAACACAAGTGGGGAGTTTCTTGGTCAGAGTCTGAGTCAGAGGGTGGCCTGATGGGCTGACGAGTGTGAGGTCTTCTGGACGTACTGAGGGGGTAGCCCTGCTCCTAAGTAGGAGGGGCAAAGGAGACTCTTGCTCTTTTGTTATGCTGAGTGGACACTTGTGTTGCTCAAGCAACCTGTGAATGGGGTGGACTCTCACAAAGAGGTCAACAGCATCCCAAACACCTAGGAGAGCGAAGGGATCTTCCTGGCAGAAGCAAAGGACTGGGACTAGGACTCAGAGGGCTGAGGACTTGAGGGACACAAGGTATGCTGATATTGCATAGAGCAAGAGTAAAGAAAGTACATACAAGAATAAAGGTATATATAGGCTAGCTTAAGTAAGCAGGGAAGCCTATGGAATTGGAAGGAAGGATGACAAAGGAGGAAATAACCATCAAGGTACAGAGATGGTAGTTAGGTTGATAGATCCGAAAGGATTCGGATTGAAGAAGAACAAGGGCCAAAGATGAACAGAATAAACATGTAAGAAGAAGAGTAGAGGCCATAGGGGCCTGCACAGTGAAGGGATTCAATGGTGATGAGGAAAAGACAAGACGAAAGGGAAACAATTGTAACATTACCCCTCTCGTACCGTCGAACCCCAGGTTCAACCCAAAGAAACTCCCCCTCCTCCATAGATAGAGGTAGCCTGTTCAGGAGTAAAATGTTCGAACGGACAGTCGCTAGTGGTGTGACCAGATCGACCACAGCCTGAGCAAATGAGAGTGGGGCAAGCTCAGTCTCCATGTCCCCAGTATAGACAAATCCTGCATTGTGTGACGAGACATTCTCATGCATGATGGCCTGAAGTGAGCTGGTGACAGTGGGGGCAAGAATGTGTGGGGCAGTCCTGCAGGTGATGTCCCAACTGACGACAGTTATGGCATCGAGAGTATGCCGGAGCAGGTGGGAGCTGAAAGGAGCAAGGAAGGACATGAGTGGGGGAGGAGAGAACTGAGATCCCATTGGGGAGGACAATCACATAGGGTTGCTCAGGGATGTGAATATTCTCATCAATTTCTCCAGAAGAGGAGGACTGAGAATTGACCAGATGAGAATTGATGAGAGTGGACTCTGTGACGGTGATGAACGGTGAGGCTAGTGGGGGAGTGATGATGCGAGTAGGAACAGGGAGAGTGTTACAAGAAATGCATCCTCTAGACAACGGCGACACTGCAGGATTTCCTTGTTAAGTTTTTCTTCACCTTCTACTTATGCTGTTGATATGGTGTCATCATCTGATAGTCATCTTCCGACGGGTTCAACCACCGTTGCTATGCCCTCTGTTTTTCCCCTTGATATTGATGTGCCCATCTCTCTTTTGGACCCTTTTCTTCCAAGGTGATTCTCTCGCATCACCTCGTGTTCCTCCTTCCCAGAATACTGTCCTATGAGTAGTAACTGTAGATGACTCCTTCACGGCCGATTCTTAGTCATACTCGTATCCCTATGTATATATAAACTCAAGGGCTTGTACTTCTATTCCTCAGCTAGTTCTACGCAATCTATGTGTAGTTTTCTGGCCTCCACGAGACTGCTTATCGCAGTTAGTGAGATCCTCCTAGTGTCTTCGCACTACACTTTGAGTGTGCACTTGACTAGTTGCTTTCATTGGTTCTGGACTTGTTGTCGAACCTTTGACCTTGCCGGATAAACTCTATGCAAGCGTAACAAAAGAACTAGCTGAATTCTTGTCCCTGCTATTTAGCAGAAGGACTCTAGTCAACAACCACGAAGCTACCTTCAGGAAGAAGATTGAACCTACTAGAACTCGTGTTTGTTCTAGCTGCCACCACCATCACAAAGTTAATAGAATCCATTGTTGCCACAATCGCCCTTTACGCCAGAATATTCTGCCGACCCCGACTCACTTGAAGTGAGAAAGCCATCCTCTGCTGAAGCAGAGGGAGTAAGATAGAACATCACGTCGCGACCCCGGATAAGACCACCGGAGGATTCCGATTACGAGGAAGACCACTATACCACCAATTCCCCAGCTCCTCAGCCAGAAAGAAGAAGAATCCCTGGAATCTCCCACGTCTCAACTAACCCCTTTCCTCCACCAAGAAGACTTCGTCGACCATCACAAGCTTCACCAGCACCGCCAATCATCTCTATTCCTTCTGAACTTCCGGGTGAACATACTGGATTTTCTACACCAAAGGAACCATCCTCAATTGAGTTATCCCCCACACACCTCAACGTGATGACTCACCAACCAACCCCTACCCCAGCCGCTCTCCCAACCACCCCTACCGTTGTAAGCCCACCTACGACCAAGAAATCGGAAATCAGAGCAGGATGTCCCGAATCCTTTAGCGGAAAAGCAGAAGATGCGAAGAGATGGTTTCGGGCGATGAAAGCGTACTTCATGCTAAATCATGAGGTCTATGACGAATTAGCACAGATTGTCATCCTCCTCAACAACATGAAGACGGGAATGGCAGCAACTTTTGCGGAAGCATGGTATCAAAAACTAGACGATGCAGCGCAAGGAAAGATCAATATCACCTTCAATGACCTGGAGAAAGATTTCTTCACAACCTTCTCTCCAGGTGATGCCCAAGCTGATGCACGATCCAAGCTTTACGCTTTGAAACAGGGCAGGGGAACGTTCCCCAACTTCAGGGCCCAATTCGAACTATTAGTAGCCAACGCAGGCATGGGACATCAAGATATGATCTTGATAGATCTCCTCAGGGTAGCCGTAAATGGGGATATTGTCAACCTAATGACAGCAGTTGACCCCGTCCCAGAGAAATGGATAAAGTGGATGGAAGAGGCTGCCCAATTTGACCAAATCAGGACTAGAACCCTACTTTTGAGAATGGGGCAAGGACAACCAAACGCATCCGGATCCTTCCACAGATCCCACAGAGATCCATACGCAATGGATGTAGACACCATTCGACTCTCACCAACCGAACGAGCCAAACACTTCCGAAACAACAAGTGTTTCATCTGCCATAAAATCGGGTGTTCTACCAGAAACCACAAAAGGGATGGGAATTCCTTTAGAGGAAAAAGCTTCGGACAAACCAATAGGTGAGTACCAACTTCCAACAGACAAACACCCACTACTCGCATGGTACAGACCGAAAATCCAGTAGACAAGTTCTTTACCAAACATAACAAAGTAACTGCCGAAGAAGCAGCCAAGGTGCTTAGCTTATGCTTCAAAGAACCAGAGGAGGAAAACGTCCCAATCAATGAAGGGGACCAGGGTTTTTGAAAGGGGATGGTGTTTCAGCGTCACTAATCCCCACTACCACTATTCCTGTACTTGTATCACCAACCACAGATCAAGCAATCCGAATCCCCACTCTCTTACACGAAGAAAAGACAGGAAAAATCACTGAAATATCCGCACTAGTGGATAAGTGGAGCAAGTAATTGCTTCATAAACAAAACTCTAGTAGAACGATTAGGACTGGAAACCAAGAGGTTGAAAGTACCCATAAAGGCAACCAACGCAGATGGAACAGAAAACGAAAACGGGTTAATATGAAGGAAAGTCACGCTCTCACTCAATATGGAAAAACTACTCCAAAAAAATCAGGACTTCCTCATTATCAATTGTGGAAAAGAAGAAGCAATTCTTGGGATGACCTGGTTACGACTAGTCAATCCAGAAATAAATTGGACAACAGGGGAAATCACTCTTCCCGAAACGATAAAACCAATTTCTCACTCATCTGATCAGATCGAACAAAGATACCTCCTATGATATCTAGCATTGGACCCGGATACCCATATCCATCAAGAGGCGATCCGGAAGATAACCCACTCCACTGAAATCGCACAAGCCGAGTTAGCCAATAAAAAAGAAACTATTCTTCCCCCGGAGTTTGAGAAATTCCGACGCGTGTTTGAAGAACCTCCATTAGGAAAACTCCCCCCATCTAGGAAATATAATCATCATATTGATCTCAAAGATACCTTTGCACCAAAAGTAGCCAAAATCTATCCATTAAATCCTAAAGAACTGGAAGCCTGCAAAGCATTCGTTGATGAGAATCTGAAGAAAGGAACAATCGTACCATCACAGTCACCCCAAGCCTCGCCCTTCTTCTTCGTGCCAAAGAAAGACAGAGGTCTTCGTCCCTGCCAAGATTATCGATATCTTAACGAACATACCGTTAAGAATGCCTATCCTTTACCCCGCATTTCCGAACTTGTCGATCAACTAAGGGATGCCACCATCTTTACCAAGATGGATATCCGATGGGGATACAACAACGTACTAATTCACCCCCCCGACCGATGGAAAGCCGCCTTCATCACACCCTTAGGACTTTTTGAGCCAACGGTCATGTTCTTTGGACAGAGCAACTCCCCAGCTACGTTCCAAGCCCTCATGAATCATGTGTTCGCTGACATGATTGCCGAAGGATGGCTCATCATATATATGGATGATCTAATCATCGCTTCCAAACAACCAGGAGAACATACTGAGAGAACCCGTAAAGTTCTCCAACGAATGATGGATAACGACTTATTCCTCAAGTTAAGTAAATGCTCCTTCAATGTCACTGAAGTCGACTACCTTGGAATGATAGTTCGACCGGGAGAGATTACCTTAGATCCAGGAAAACTCAAGGCCATCAAGGACTGGAGCAGCCCAACCTCCGTAAAACAGATCCGTTCATTCATCGGATTCTGCAACTTTTACAGGAAGTTCATCCCCGGCTTTTCCAAAATCAGCCGACCTCTCCATGAACTTACCAAGAAAGGAGTGAATTGGAATTGGTCACTGGATTGCGAAAAAGCCTTTAGAACTCTACAAAAAGCTTTTATGTCTAAACCTGTTCTTAAGATGCCAGATTCCACCAAACCTTTTATCGTTATGACTGACGCCTCCCTTACCGCTTCCAGAGCCGTCCTCATGCAAACTGATGGAAATGGAGATCTCCACCCTTGCGCCTATTTCTCCAAGACCTTTTCTCCCGAAGAACGAAACTACAATATCTATGATAGGGAGCTGCTAGCAGTCATACGAGCACTAGAGGAATGGAGACACTACCTATCTGGAACGGAACACCAGGTGACGATCCAAACTGATCACAAGAATCTGGCATACTTTAAACAGCCTCATAAGCTATCTCGACGACAGGCAAGATGGATGTTATTCCTCCAAGACTTCGACATCCGTTACCAAAATCTCCCTGGAAACAAGATGGCCCCCGCTGACACCTTATCACGAAAAGAGGAGGTGGATACTACCAGCGACAATCAAGATGTAGTTCTTATCCCGGATGATCATTTCATCAAGCTTATTGATATCGCGATACGGGAAAAGGTGGTTCTTTCTACAAAAGAAGATCCCCTAGCAAAAGATGCCATTACTGCAGCTCAGATGGGTTCTTCACTCTTCCCTAGAGCGACTGCCAATGACTGGAAATGGGAGGATGGAATGTTATATTTCAAAGGGCGTCTCTTCATCCCTGAACCACAACGACAGACATTGGTCGCTAGAATTCATGAATCTCCTGCCAGAGGACATGGTGGATATTTCAGAACCCTGTCCTTACTCCAGCAAGATTATTGGTGGCCAGGCCTCTCCACATTCATACGAAAATTCATCCTAGGATGCACTGTATGCCAAGCAAACAAAGTCAATACCCACCCTGTAACACCACCACCCATCCCCAACCCTATGGAAGCCGACCGACCATTCCAAAATATTTCCATGGACCTGATAACTGACCTACCCATTTCTGCCGGTTTTGACTCTGTACTGGTCATGGTCGACCATGGCCTTACGAAGGGGGTAATTTTCCTCCCTTGCCATAAAACTATCGATGCAGCAGGAATAGCCAAACTCTTCTTCAGGAATATCTTTCCTAGATTTGGACTACATGACCGAGTTCTATCAGACAGAGGCCCCCAATTCGCATCTGCGTTTGCCAGAGAGCTCGCCCGACTATTACAATACGACCTAGCCCTATCAACAGCCTATCATCCTCAAACCGATGGAGAAACTGAGCATGTTAACCAGGAGTTAGAAACTTATCTCAGAATCTTCTGTGATGGAAATCCTGCTAAGTGGCATGATCTTCTACCCATGGCCAAGTTTGCTCACAACTCCGCCACCCACTCAGTCACCAAGCAAACTCCCTTCGCACTTATGATGGGATATGAACCTAGAGCTTATCCCGCCATTGGAAAAACCTTCATCCCCGCTCTCGAGTCTCGAATGACTATCCTCAATAATGCCCGAAAAGAAGCTAAAGCCGCCCACGTCATCGCTCAACTATGGCAAAAAGAGAAAGCCAGATCTAAATACCGACCCTTCAAAGTAGGAGACAAAGTCTGGCTAGAAGGAAAGAATCTCCGCATTCCCTACCCATCCAGGAAACTCGCCCCTAAACGAGAAGGCCCCTTTGAGATCGAAAAAATTATCTCCCCTGTCTCTTTCCAACTATGACTCCCTTCCTCCTGGAAAATCCACCCGGTATTTCACGCTTCCCTTCTTACCCCTTACGTGGAAACATCTGAACACGGCCCAAATTTCCTTCAACCCCCACCACAAACCATAGAGGGAGAAGAAGAATACGAAGTAGAACAGATATTAGCCCATCATGGGACCTTCGGACGAAGACGTTATTTGGTTAAATGGAAAGGATATTCCTCGGCCGAAAATACGTGGGATGTTACGCTGAACGCACGGCAAGTGTCGTTCAAGCAACCTGTGGAAGGGCGGACTCTCACGAAGAGGTCTCAGCGTCCTATCCACCTAGGAGAACAAGGAGAGACGAAGGACTCGAGGGATACTCGAGGACTGAGGGCTTGGGGAGTGAAGGACTTGAGGGATACTCAAGGACTGAGGAGCGACACAAGAATGTGTAGGATTGCGTAGAACAAGTGTAAGGAAACTACTCGAAGGACAAAGGTATATATAGGCGAGGATGAATAAGCATCGAAGCCTATGGATCGTAGAAGAAGGATGAGATAAGCTGCTGCGGTCAAAGCGCAGCAGGTACAAGGTACCGATGGTAACTAAGGGAAATAATCAGAGGCGACTCGGATGACACAGGAAAAGGGGCCAAAGATGAATAAGAAGTGATCGAAGTGCTCGGCAAAGATAAGTGGGCCGGCACGGTGGAGAGAAAGGATGGAGACGAGGAAGATACGTGGGGCTAAGGAGAAAATCATAACATGGGAACCTGCCATTAATCTATCCAATGCTAGAAGCATACTGCGGAATTACCAAGCAAGACACCCGGCTGACTTTCCACAGTAGCAACCCAACTCTACCTGAATTGTTGACCCTGATTCCACAGTCCCGGTTTGACCCGAAACCCTGGTCCGTGCACCACCTATAACTCCTATAAAAAGCGACCTCCCATGTCCAAGCCCCGCAGCATTACTGCTCTCACTACCATCACCGCCCATCATCACTGCATCATTATGCAATTTTCCATTGACTTCTACGAAACCCTCCTCGTCCTCGCCACCCTCCTATT
>JBBPTT010001050.1:0-13339 GCA_038094175.1 Boletellus aff. lepidospora
CTATGGAATGCATAGGAATAAAGATGAGTCAAAGGAACACAGCCGAAGGCTGTGGAACAGGAAAGAAGAATGTTCTAGAGAAGCACAGCCAGAAGGCTGTGGAACAGGAAAAAGAAGAACAGTTAAATAATACACAGCCCGATACTTAGTAAAGCTGTACAAGTCATCGGCTGATGAGTCAAAGAAGCAAGGTAAGCATAGACTAAAGGAGAAAAGGGGCAGGATAAGAAAAAGAGTAGGGTAAAACGTAACACTCACACTTGGCCGATTATCCAGTGAGGATCCTGACGAATCCTTACCTGCTAGTCCCAATCCCGTTGTGGCTGTCACCCCCATCCAATGCGCTACAACCCAAACTACTGAGGATGTGGCAAGAGGTGAACTCTCCATGCCTACCGAATGAGTTGACACCCCTTTCCCCAGAAGCGATGACCCTCTCCCCGTTCCACCTCCCCAAACTAGATCTAGGGGTCAATGAACCTCTGCACATAGAGACGCTGACAACTGACTCCTCCAACCCCTCATTAACTCTCTCATCAACTTTGTCGCTCGACTCCCTGCTGGATCAACTTGCACCGCTCACTGTTACACCTGCGGACGAAGTGGGCACTATTGCCTTAATTGCCCAGAATACACCTGCCCCCTTTGCAGGGTATCAGCACCCAGTCACTCTCAATACAACTGTCCAGACCGTCATTGCCGAATCTATCATAGTATGGTGCACTCTATGGAAACTTGCCCGCAGGGCAGGAATACCCCTTCCCCTTCCAATGGAAGTGCGGCCTAATTCCACTTGGCGTATTCCTAGGGAAGTATGGAGTTCGGAGGCAGGGCCTCCGGTCTACTTCGGAGGTATTGTTACAAGAAATGCTACTCCCTTCCGCCGACGGGTATGCAGAGCCACTTTGATGAGTTTTTCCCCTCCTTCTACATATGTGTTTGATATCGTGTCATCATCTGATAGTCATCTTCCAACAGGTTCAACCACCGTCACCATGCCTCCTGTTTTTCCCCTAGATCATGATGTGCCCATTTCTATTACGGACCCCTTTCTTCCCAGGTGATTCTCTTGCATCACCTCGTGTTCCCCCATTTCCAGATGCTGTACTATGAGTAGTAACCATAGATGACACCTCATTGGCTGATTCTTAGTCAGACTCATACAGCTAACAGTATATAAGACTCTTGGGCATGTATTACTATTCCTTAGCTAGTTCTACGCAATCTACATGTAGTTGTCTGGCCTCCTCGAGACTGCCCGCCACAGTTAGAGAGATCCTCTTGAAGTGTCTTTGCACTACACTTGAGTGTGCGCTTGACTAGTTGCTTTCATCGGTTCTTACCTTAGGAGTCGAACCTTTGACCTTGCTGGATAACTCCACGCAAGCGTAACAGATCCAGCATTCGCTGGATGGCCCAACCTCTCACCACCACTAATGTGGATGAAACTCCCAACCGAAAGGGAATCATCCAGTTCACCATATCAGCCAAAGCATCTTTCCCCTCATACTCAGAGAACATCAAATTCATGGTAACCTCCCTCGGCAAAAAGAAAGTCATCCTGGGAACCTCCTGGCTCGCCAAATGAAACCCTGACATTGACTGGGTCGCCAAAACTGTCACCATTTGCCCTCTGACTCCCCTCTCTCTCAACAAGATCACCCTTTCCACTCAACTCGCCCAACAAGAAGCCCCCAAAGAACAAGAAATCCCGAAATGGTGTAAGGAATATTCTGACGTCTTCTCAGAGAAGATGTTCAGTGTCCTTCCTCCACACTGCCCTTATGATCATGTAATCGAACTAAAACCATCCTTCATCCCTAAAATAGCCAAGGTATACCCCCTCAACCCTGCAGAGAAAGAAGCTTGTAAGGCTTTCATCGAAGAAAACCTGAAAACTGGTCGAATTGTCCCCTCCAAGTCCCCCCAAGCTTTGCCATTCTTCTTCGTCCCGAAGAAAGACGGTACCCTTCGCCCATGCCAAGACTATTGATACCTCAATGAGTTCACCATCTGGAATGCCTACCCTCTTCCCCTTATCTCTGACTTCATCAACAACATGAAGGACTCCACCATCTTCACTAAACTGGACATTTGATGGGGGTATAACAACATTTGACTTCGAGAGGAAGATCAATGGAAGGCCGCCTTCATCACCCCTCTTGGACTTTTTGAACCCACAGTTATGTTTTTTGGTTTTAACAATACCCCTCCAACTTTCCAGAGTTTCATGAATCATATCTTCACTGACATCCTCACCGAAGGTTGGTTAAAGATCTACATGGACAACATTGGCATACACACCAAGGATGACATTGACCTCCACCACCGGCGCACCCTCTGAGTCTTCCAATGACTTCAAAATCACAACCTATCACTCAAACTCTCCAAATGTTCTTTCAACACCCTGAAAATGGAATATCTTGGGATGATCATTGGTCAGGGACACGTAGAAATGGATCCAGTCAAACTAACTGCTATAGCTGACTGGACCCCCCCAACTTTGGTCAAGGGAATTCATAGCTTCCTGGGATTCGCTAATTTCTACAGGAAGTTCATTCCCAACTTCTCCAACATTGTCACCCCCCTTGTCCTCCTCACCAAAAAGGACAAACCCTAGCTCTAGACTTCACTCTAGGATAAGGCCTTTTCCTCTCTCAAATCCTCATTCTCCTCCACCCCCGTTCTATTGCTCCCTGATCCCTCTAGACCATTTTTGCTCATGACTGACGCCTCCCTCCTCACAGCTGGTGCAGTCCTGCTCCAAGCAGACGTTAATGGTGACCTTCATCCCTGTGCATACTTCTCTAAAATGTTTAATCCTGCTGAATGGAACTATGACATTTACAATAGGGAACTTCGGGCAGTCATCCTCGCCTTACAAGAGTGGCGACATTACCTCCTTGGCACTCCCCATTCCATCACCATCCTCACCGATCATAAGAACCTCTCCTACCTCAAAGACCCTTGCAAACTCTCATGTCGACAAGCCTGCTGGTCTCTTCTCCTCCAGGATTTTGACATTACCTGGAAAGTTATCCCAGGCACACAGATGGGGCCAGCCGATGCCCTCTCCTGGCGAGATTCAGTAGACACCTCCCTCAATAACATCGCCCCCATACTCCCAGAACCTACCATCATTGCCGCCTTCGACCTCGCCTTAGCTGAGAAGATCTCAGCTTCCTCCCCATCTGATCCTCTGGTTCTCTGTGTAGTCAATGCTCTCAAAGACAACTCCCCTCTATTCCCTTGTTCTTCCCTCTCTGACTGGTCTCTACACGACGGGAAACTGTACTTTCGAGATCGTCTCTATGTTCCTCCTGACGCCCACTCTGACCTCCTCCACTCACTTCACTCCTCACCTGCCTCTGGCCATGCAGGACAATTTCGCACCAAGGTCTTAGTTGAATGTGACTACTGGTGGCCAGGTCTCACCACTTTTGTCAAGAACTTTGTCGCCAGATGCACCCTCTGCCAACAGTCCAAGATCAACACCCACTCCACCATCCCCCCGCTCAATCCCATTCCTTCAACCTCGACCCTCCCCTTTAAACAAATCTCTGTGGATCTTATCACTGACCTCCCCTTATCTTCTGGTTTTGACTCTGTCATGGTTGTGGTCGACCATGGCCTTACAAAGGGGGTAATTCTACTCCCTTGCCTTAAAACCATTGATGCCGCAGGAGTGGCTAAATTATTTTTCGACAATGTCTTCAAATGTTTTGGCCTCCATGACTCCATCATCTCAGACAGAGGTCCCCAATTTGCCTCAGCCTTTGCCCAAGAACTCACAAGACTCCTCCAATATGACTTGTGCCTCTCCACCGCCTACCACCCCCAAACTGATGGTCAAACTGAACGAACCAATCAGGAACTAGAAACGTACCTTCATATTTTCTGTGCTAATAACCCCCTAGAATGGACAGATTACCTAACAACCACAGAGTTCCACCACAACTCCATCCCACACAGCTCCACCCAGAAATCACCATTCTCCCTCCTCCTGGGTTATGAGCCCCGAGCCTATCCTGCCCTAGGTAAAACATTCCTCCCTGCTCTTACTGATCACCTCTCCCCCCTAGCCAAGACCAGAGAAGAGGCCCTTGCAGCTCATGACTCCGCTCACCTGGCCATGACTCGACACTCTACTCACTCTTTCTCTCCCTGGAAAGTAGGGGATAAGGTTTGGCTTGAGGCTACTAATCTCCGCATCCCATACCCATCCAGGAAACTTGCCCCCAAATGACACAGACCTTTTGAAATATCCCAGGTCCTATCACTGCTCACTTACCAACTCCACCTTCCCCCCATGTGGAGGATCCACAACATTTTCCACACTTCGCTTCTATCTCCATTTAAACAAACTGATGCACATGGCCCATCATTCTCCAGACCACCGCCCATGCTGATTGCCAATGAAGAAGAATATGAGGTCGAGGCACTCCTCGCACACCAGGGATCCCCTGGCTGCTACAAGTACCTGACCGCATGGAAGGGTTACAGCTCATCAGAAAACACCTGGGAACCAGAAAGCAATCTCCGTCACGCCCCCCTTCTTTTATCTAAATATAAAAAAGACCATTACCTACAATAGACCTTAATGTACCTAGTCCTCCATCCTTTTATTCCTCTCCTCTCCATGCTCCTCTTCATCTCTCTCCTCGCCGCTTTCTTTACTCTCTACTGGTTTTACACTTAGCTCTTCCCCTGCCATGTCCATCTCCACCACTCCTTGCTCTTCATCCTCTTCTTCCATCTCCTCTGCTTCTATTCATCGTGCCACCCTTCACAACATACCTGTCCAAGCCATCCACCTCCCTCGCCTCTCTGCCCATATGCTCTACTCCACTATTCTTTCCAAACCAGCCCTTGTCCTCACCCTCGAAGCCCTGCCCCTATATATCGAGGATGAGATATCTCAAGAACTAGTATGCTTGTTCCACAATTGCACCTGTGCTCAGACACTTCATTTTCATGCCATGCCCCTTGACCGCCCCACTGGTTATGGTCTCCCCTTACGGTTGGCCATCAATTGTATCCCCAAGCAAGTCTTATCCATTCTGCATTTACACGGTTTCCATATTTTTGTCTTCCAATTGCCCCTTGACCTTGTCTACCCTTTGTTTAGTACCATTTTTGCCAGCCTACCCATCTTCGACTGAGATGAGTATGTCTCTTGGGTCATAACCACCCATCACCTCACACTCCACTCCCAACAACCCTCTCCTGACACGCTCCACTCTCCTATCTTGCCTGTTCGCATTGCCACTCCCACCTCTATGTCCCCCTCATCTGTAGAAGGGACCACTCTTGTCGAATCCCAGCCTATCCCATTGACCCCTTCCTCAGCATCTGAGGACATCGATGAAATTGTCCACATGCCTCCGAGCTCATACCTCATCGCTCTCCCTAATGGCACCACCATACTCTCCTCGCCCACTAGAGTCCTTCCATGTCCCTTTTGGCCCACCCCAGCCACTCCTACCTCATGATGTCACAATTGTTGTGAATTGGGACATTACGTACAGGACTGCTCTCAATACTCCTGCCCCCACTGCCACCAGTTCGCTCTGGGGCATCATGTGCGAGAGTGCATCTCCACACAATGTGGTGTATGTCGATACTGGGGACATGCAGATTGTGTCTGCCCCACTCATATTTGCTCAGGCTGTAGTAGATCTGGTCACATATTTGACAACTGTCCGTTCAAGCATCTCACTCCTGCACAGGCTACCTCCATCTTTGGAGGAGGGTTGTCTTCTGAAGATTGAACCTGGAGTTCAATTGTACTGCAGGGGTAATGTTATGATCTTCGCTCTCTCGTTTACTTTATTTCTTCTTTCCATCAAGTCCCTTCACTATGCTGGCCCCTATGGGCTATTCTCCCTGGCCTTTACTCATTTCCTCTTTGTCTTCGGCCCGTCCTCCCTCTCCATTCTTATCCTTTCGGATCTTACCACTTAGTTACCGTTCCTGTACCTTGATGGTACCTTTCTCCTTTGTCATTGTTCTACAACATTCCATAGGCTTCGATGCTGACACATCTCTGCCTATATATACCTTTGTCACACTTGTACTTTCTTTACACTTTTTCTATGCAAATACATGCATTCTTGTGTCGCTCCTCAGTCCTCGAGTATCCCTCAAGTCCCTCGTCCCTTCGAACCCTCAGTCCTCGAGCATCCCTCAAGTCCTTTGTCCCTTTCAAGCCCTCAGTCCTCGAGCATCCCTTGAGTCCTTCACACCTTCTTGTTCTCCTAGGTGGATAGGATGCTGTGACCTCTTTGTGAGAGTCTGCCCTTCCACAGGTTGCTTGAATGACACTAGATGTGTGTTCAGCATAACAGTTGAGGAAGCCCCAACCCATGCTTCTAATGGTGATGGCAGTGTGAGTACACAGGGATTCATTGTCATGGATCTGAACTTCTGAGCTGATGAAGTCAGTGTGAGGGTGAGCAAGATGACTAAGATGAATGGAACTAGAGGAGACAGGTAGGGAGGAGAAATGTTTTTTGGCCAATCTTATGAGTTCCTGGAGATCAAAACTACCAACACTAACCAGGGCCATGCAATCAGTGGTGTAACTGGTCTTGATGTAGCCTGAGAGGTCATCACACTTAATGGATGAAACATTGGCAACTGCACAAAACAGAAGGGCAAGGATATACCTTGAAATGCAATGCAATAGAGATGGTCAAGGATGACTCCCTCTAATTTTTTGTCAGCTTCATGTTGCTTGCATAGGATGACATCTTGCTCATGTTTGATTGCAGCACCTTCGAGTTTGGAATTTTGCAGTATACCACTTGTGATATTGTCATTAACTGGGACATCTTTGTGGAAGCTCTTGGTGTAGTAGACAGTTTGTTCATGTGAGATGTACAAGACATCTGGGAGAATCATGACAGAAGGGGCAAATGCAAAGAGGAGGACAGAGTTTGGTGAGGGCAGCCAATTTCTTGTCTGGAGTGACTGGTGAGGGACACTCAACAGTAAATGGGCATATGCAAAATGATATGGACCACAAAAAAAGAACATTCATCGCTGTCTCAAGAGATGCTTGATTCAATGGCCAAATCAGAATGGACCAATGATAAGTGTCAATGGGCTCACCTTTTTGCATGTATCCCTAGTCAATGTGGAATTGTGACATGTGTGCTTCTGCCTGGCATAGTGAATGTTGTGCCAATGGCAAAGGCCTCAGTTTGAGCAACCATGTGAGCCACAAGGCTAGCTATGTCCACTGAGAGTGATTCAGATTGAAATCAGATGCACAGGATGCTGTCAAGATGACCATATTGCACACTGGAGAACTAGACATAGCATAACAGACCCAAGACCTGACACATGATGGCTACATCCATACACAAGCCACAACAGTGGTGATTCATTTTCTGAGGTGTCCTGATAATCCACAGCATACTTTTAAAAGATGGAGTCAGTATTGGAAGAGATGTACTGGTGGGGATTGATCACAACAAGGGCATAGAGAGGATCATGTAGAGGATTTGCAGCTGGGTTAATTGTGATGGTCAGCAGCAAAAAGTGCTTCACATTATGTAATCTTTTGTGCAACTTGCACCACAGACAATGGCAAACCCAGAGACATATTTGATTTCAAAACTTTAGATACTAAAACTACACAACAGATTAGATGTATGAATTGAAATCTTTGAAAGGTGTTACACTTGTGTGGAGTTATCCAGCAAGTCAAGAGTTCAGATGGTAAGTCCACACTCAAACAAAGATACTAGTCAAGCACACACTCTGAGGTGTAGTGCAAGGACACAAGAGGATCTCACTAACTGCAACAGGCAGTCTTGTGGAAGCCAGAAAACTACATGTAGATTGCGTAGAACTAGCTGAGGAGCTATGGTACAAACCAGGTCGGATTATATAGTACAAGGATAGGCTGTGTGGACAGCCACAATGAGTCAGGATGAGTCATGGGTAACTAAGGTGATTGATTTATCAATGTACAGCAGAAGATGGGATCAAGGGAT
Source organism: Boletellus aff. lepidospora (assembly GCA_038094175.1). Lineage (NCBI taxonomy): Eukaryota > Fungi > Basidiomycota > Agaricomycetes > Boletales > Boletaceae > Boletellus > Boletellus aff. lepidospora. Next base: position 8,004 of record JBBPTT010001050.1, read on the forward strand.
CAAAAGATGGTGGCTGAAAGGCTATGTGAGGTTACTATCAGAGTGACTAGGTGAAGGTGTGAACATGTGAAAAGGTGAAGGTGTGACAGTGTGAAGATGACCAAGGGTTCCGCAGATGGTCCTTGAAGGGATATGCCATTAGGTTAGCAGGAGTGGGTCGTTGTTAAGTGAGCCTGTCATCTTTGGTAGTCAAGATCCAAAGGGCTTGGTGGAAAGAGGGACTTATCAAGGTGAAGAAAAGGAAAAACTGTAACAAAAGGCATGAAACAGTAATTTCCAGGCTCTCATGAGCTGATGATTAGAGAAGCATTGGGCAAGTTAGGGTAGTGTCTCCCATGACAATAGATGTCCTCTTGGGTAACATCAACAATCTTCAGAGCTGGAGAGATTGACATGTCCTCAAGCAACAGTGAAAATAAAGCTAGTGTATGAGGCACAAGCAATTGATGATCTAAACAAGGATGAACACATCATTCTTGTGCTTCTTCATGTGAGGTGAAGATTGAACTGGTGATTGGAGCATGCAGGAGCACTTTCCTTGTTGCTGATTTTTAACATACTATATTATCACAGAAAGATGGAACCTACAGAGTCATTGAGGGGGTGTCATAAGCTCCCTTTTCACCAACTTGCCCTTATTTGCATGTAGTTCCTCAGTGGCTTGAGTGGGCAGATAGTTGTTGATGTTCAGATTGACCATTGAACTCATTGGTTTTTCACCTATGTTTCCATTGTCAGAAATACTAATGATATCCAAGTTGCTGTCCTTGGCTTTGAGTTTGCCACCACCAAGGTCAAGGGGATTGCCAATGATTGGACCCAATGAGTCAGCATCCTTGAAGAGGTTGTCATCATAGCCAGTAACATTCTGCTGCTGTTATGCTGAATGCACTCTCATGTTGTTCAAGCAACCTGTAGTGGGGTGGACTCTCACTAAGAGGTTGACAACATCCTGACTACCTAGGAAAACAAGGGATGGATGAGATCCTAGTGGATCAAGGACTTTAGACTCAGAGGGCACTGAGGACTGAGGAGTGACAAGAGACTGCATAGTATTGTGCAGAACAAGAGTGAAGAAAATACAGGCTAGGTAAAGGTATATGTAGGTAAGATGAGTCAGCATTGAAACCTATAGAACATGGAGAAATGATGAACTAAGCAGAAGCTATCCCAGCACAGCTAGGGATGAATGAATCAGATAACTAAGAGGAAAGATCCAAGATGACTCATATCTCAGCAGAATGAGGACTGAGGACTAAAAGGAAATGAATAAACAAATAGGAGAAGAGAAGTGGGGTGATGACTTGTATAGACTCAATGGAAATAAGGAAGATATGGGAACGAAGGGAGAAAATTGTAACATTACCCCCTTCATACAATTGAACCCCAGGTTCAATTCATAGCAGATGGTCTTCCTCCAAAGATGCTGGTATCCTGAGCAGGTGTGAGATGCTCAAATGGACAATCATTGAAGACATGACCAGATCGATTACAGCCAGCACAGATTCAAGTAGGGTAGGCTTGAGTGCTATGTCCCCAGTGTAGACAGACATCACATTGACTGATGAGGCACTCTCTCCAACAATGGCCCAGAGTGGAGTTGTGGCAGTGAGGACAGGAGTAGCTAGGGCAATTTTCAAGGTAATGGCCAAGTTCATGACAATGGAAGCACCAGGTGGTAGGGGTTGTGGGGGTGGGATGAAAAGGCCTGGGTAATACTCAGATGGGAGAGGAGAGAACAGTGGTACCATTTGGGTGGCTGATCACATATGATTGGGAAGGGGGTATATGGATCTCCTCATTGACTTCATTGAAGGAAGAGGATGTGGGTGGAGGTTGGGATTCCACAAGAGTGATGTCTGGGGATGAGGATTCAGTGGGGACACACATGGATGCTGATCAGCTGAGGAGGACAGGAAGGGCCACAGGGGAGGAACCATCTGGAGAGACTTGCTGGGATCTGAGTATGAGGTTGGAGGAAGAGAGAATATAAGAGACATAGGTATCTTGGTCAAAAATGGGCATGCTAGCAAAAATGGTACTAAGCAGAGGGTAAATGAGGTCAAGGGGTAACTGAGAAATGAAGATGTGAAAACCATGTAAGTGTAAGATGGATAGGATTCACTCAGGGAGATGATTGATGGCCAGCCAAAGGGGGAGACCATATCCTGTGGGGCAATCAAGGGGTGTGTGTTACAATTTTCTCTCTAGCCCCTCATATTTTCCTCATTTCCATTCTTTCCCTCCATCATGCCAGTCCTCTTATCTACTCTGAGCACTTCGACCATTTCTTGTTTATCTTTGGTTCCTTTTCCTGCGTTATCCGAGTCATATCAGATTATTTCCCTTAGTTACTGTTCATGCCTGGTATCTGCTATGCTTTGATAGTAGTAGCTTACTTCATCCTTCCACAATGTTCTATAGACTTCGATGCTGACTCATCTCAGTCTATATATACCATTGCTACTACCTGTATTTTCTTCACTCTTGTTCTACGTGAATATACGTAGTCTTTTGTCGCTCCTCAGTCCTTGAGTGTCCCTCAAGTCCCTCGTCCCATTGAGCCCTCTATCCTCAAGCATCCCTCGAGCCCTTCACCCCCTTGTTTTCCTAGGTGGATAGGACGCTGTGACCTCTTCATGAGAGTCCACCCTTCCACAGGTTGCTTGAACGACACTAGACGTGCATTCTGCATAACAGTGTGGCATGAAAATGAAGAGTTTGAGTATGAGTGGTGTTGTGGAACAGGCATACTGATTCCTGGGAGATCTCATCCTCGATGTAGTGGGGGAGAGCTTCTAAGGTGAGAACTAGAGTTGGTTCAGAAAGGATAGTGGAATATAGGGCATGGGCAGAGAGGCAAGGAAGGTATGTGGGCTGGACTGGAGTGTTTTGAAGTGTAGTACGATGAACAGAAGCAGCAGAGATGGATGAGGAGGAGAAATGGGGAGAAGTGGGAATCGACATGGTGGGTGGGGAAGAGACTAAGTGTAATACCAATAAAGGGAGAAGAAAGTGGTGAGGAGGGCAATGAAGACAAGGGCAGAGAGGAAGGGAATAAAAGGGCAAAAAGCTAGGTACATTGGGATTTATTGTAAGTGATGGTCTTTTTTATATTTGGATAAAACAAGGGGGGCATGGTGGAGATTGCTCTTGGATTCCCATGTATTTTAGATGAGCAATAACCTTTCCATGTGGACAGGTACTTGTAACAGCCAGGGGAGCCCTGGTGTGCAAGAAGTGCCTCAACTTTGTATTCCTCTTTGTTGGAAATCAACATGGGTGGTGGTCTAGGAAATGAAGGTCCATGTGCATCAGTTTGCTTAAAGGAGGATAGAAGTGAGGTGTGGAAAACATCATGAATCCTCCATGTGGGAGGGAGATGGAGGCAGTATGTGAGTGGTGATAGGACCTGAGATATTTCAAATGGTCCATGCCTTTTGGGGGCAAGTTTTCTGGAAGGATAAGGGATGTGGAGGTTAGTGGCCTTGAGCCAAACCTTGTTTCCTACTTTCCAGGGAGAGAAGGAATGGATGGTATGTTGAGTCATGGCAAGGTGGGCAGAGTCATGGGCAGCCAGAGCCTCTTCCCTGGCTTTAGTTAAAGAGGAGAGGTGATCAGTGAGAGCAGGGAGAAATGTTTTACCCAGGACAGGGTAAGCATGTGGTTCATAACCAAGAAGAAGAGAAAATGGAGATTTCTGGGTAGAGCTATGTGGAACCAAGTTGTGGTGGAATTCTGTGGTTGTCAGGTAATTTGTCCACTCTAAGGGGTTATTAGCACAGAAAATGCAAAGATACATTTCAAGTTCCTGATTGGTCCTCTCAGTTTGACTATCAGTCTGGGGGTGATAAGCAGTGGAGAGATGGAGATTGTATTGGAGGAGCCATGCAAGTTCTTGAGTGAAGGCAGAAGTGAACTGGAGACCTCTATTGGAGATTATGGAATTGTGTAGGCTGAAGCATTTGAAGACATTGTTGAAAAATAATTTAGCTACACCTGCAGCATTAATGGTTTTGAGACATGGAAGCAGAATTACCCCCTTCATAAGGCCATGGTTGACCATGACCATGATGGAGTCAAAGCCAGACAAGAATGGGAGGTCTGTGATGAGGTCAACAGAGATCTGTTTAAAGGGGAGAGCAGAAGTCAAGGCAATGGGGGTGATCAGTGGCATGGTGGGATGGATGTTGACTTTTGATTGTTGGTAGAGAGCACAACCCACTATGAAGTTCTTGATGAAAGTAGCCAATCCAGGCCACCAGTAATCTCATCCCACCAGGACCTTGGTATGAAATTGTCCTGTGTGGCTGGAAGTGGGGGATGAATGGAGAGAGTGGAGGAAGTCCAAGCAAGTGCTTGAAGGAACATAAAGGTGATCCCAAAAGTAAAGTTTCCCATCATGTAGTGACCAGTCAGAGAGGGAAGACTGAGGGAACAAAGGGGAGCTCTCTATGAGTGCATTGATGGCTCAAAGGACAATAGGATTGGAGAGGGAGGAGGTGGTGATTTTGTCTGCAAGGGCAAGGTTGAAAGCTGTGATGACAGTTGGTTCAGAGAGGATGGGAGCAATGTTGTCAAGGGAAGTATCAACAGAATCCTGTTGGGAGAGTGCATCTGCTGGGCCCATCTGTGTGCCTGGGGTGACCTTCCAGGTTATATCAAAATCCTGAAGGAGAAGGGACCAGTGAGCCTAGCGATAAGAGAGCTTGCATGGATCCTTGAAATATGAAAGGTTCTTGTGGTCAGTGAGAATGGTGACAGGGTGAGGGGTGCCTGGAAGGTAGTGTTGCCATTCTTGCAGAGTGAGGATGACTGCTAAGAGTTCTCTATCATAAATGTTGTAATTTTGTTCAGTGGGGTTAAAGATCTTGGAGAGATAAGTGCAAGGGTGAAGGTTGCCATTAACATCTGTTTGAAGGAGGACCACTCCTGCTGTGAGGAGAGAAGCATCAGTCATCAGAGAGAACAGTCTAGAGGAGTCAGGGAGTGAAAGGACAGGAGCAGAGGAGAAGGAGGATTTCAACATGGAGAAGGCTTTTTCCTGGAGTGAGATCCAGAGCCAGGGTTCATTCTTCTTTGTTAGGAGAACGAGGAAGGTGACTATGTTGGAGAAATTAGAGGTAAACTTTCTATAAAAGTTGGAAAACCTTAGGAAACTATGAATGCCCTTGACTGTTATGCAGAATGCATGTCTAGTGTTGTTCAAGCAACCTGTGGAAGGGTGGACTCTCATGAAGAGGTCACAGCATCCTATCCATCTAGGAGAACAAGGAGGCAAAGGGCTCGAGGGACACTCGAGGATAGAGGGCTCAATGTGTTACTAGTTTCTCCCT